>CM036548.1:462500-487500 GCA_020745685.1 Tautogolabrus adspersus | reverse complement strand
CTTGTTAAAGCGCTCCATGTGGACAGAGTGCCAGTGCTGGTCGTCCAGCAGACTGCCCACGGTGACAGCCACACGACTGCTGCTGAACCTCGGCCTGTTGTCGTCTGGAGGGAACACAGAGACAAACAGACGGAGGACAGTAAGCAGCTTAGAGTAATGTGAAGCTGAAGTGAAGCTGCAGACGCGTGAAGGAGGACAGACAGAGCTCAAAGAACGAACACAGACACGAATATGTCCCATCACGTCCACAAGCTAGTGTGAAGAATGATGTAGAGACATTATCAAGACAATGTTTCACACTCATATGTGTCCATTAAAAACTGGTGAACTCCCGCACACTGCAAACAAACATTGTGCAACGTTTCAGTGCGCGACCTTCATTTCTCTGACGAGGGCTCGAGTGACAGTTTGTAAGAGTCTGCAGAGTCACGAGGTATGTTTATGGTATATATATAAATATATGTGTCATTTATTAGAAAAGGACATTCAGCCTAGATCTTTCTGTAGCTGCACGTTCAAAATAAAAGTCATTCATTTCAAACCAGTATGGTTGTCATTCTGAATCGGATGGATTTATGGATGCTACTAACTACGGCCATCTGGTGGCACTCGTACGTTACTACAAATTACAGTTTGACACTAAAAAATAAAACATATGATGAATGTAAACACTGAGAAGTTATTGTTGGAGTGCTTTGTTGGTCGACAGAATATAAAAGCTGGTCTGGAAAACATCCTCCAAATTCACCTTTTTCCTTCACTCGAGAACACGAGATGACGCGACGTCACTCACGTTAAATCTGAGACTTAATTATCGTCGAGACACGACATTGATCTTCCCCGAGGGAGGGGGGAGAGTGTAGTTCACCTAAGTTGAGGTAGAGGTCGAGTCGTCCTCGATGAAGCTCCAGGGTGATGTAGTCTCCTCTCTGGCCCTCCCCGTGAAGGAGAACCCCTTCGGCCTGATGACTCTTAAACCGCAGCGAGATCACGTCCTTCACCGTCGACATGGACTTCTGGTTGAACCGATACAGCAACGAGTTTCTGCCATCGAAGTCTGCCACATAGGACTCTAAAAGACAACCAGGACACGTTAAAGTTAGTGTTACAAACTGAAGTTTAACATCCAAACTGGGCCCCTCCTCCTGGGCTCATCACCCCCCGAGGCCCCGCCCCCTGCAGGACGTAGTGCGTCCGTTTACTGCTTGTACCTACACTGCAAGCTAACGCACGTTAGCTCAAGCTAACCTCCGGTGTTTGTCACCTGCCTGTCCAACAGGAAGCAGACCAACTCCACGTCCACGGGTAAAAGCCAACACAAGGTTCACCCTCGTTTTAGAACGAGCTTTATCCGCTTGGTGTTTCTCCTCACTGTGATTATATTTACTCTTCTTTGCTGCTACGTCCACGTCCGTCATATTCACCGGTTTAAATCTCTGAATTGTATCCACTCCTAAACTCACCTGCTGCGCTGTCATTGGCTGGAGGAAACACACCAGCTCCGCCCAGAAACGTCCCGAGTCAACCAAAACAAAGCAGAGCAGTAAAATCCAGTCAGAGGACAGGGTCTCTGCAGACACAGTCACCAGCACACATGTACGGAGGCCCAGAAGGGACGATGGAGCAGCTTCACTTTAGAATAAATCTGTATTTTATTTTGAAGGAACAAGCTGCTGACTCCATGTTGTAAAATCTGCACTATTTGTAAAATGGGATGACGATGTAGAGCGATACTGAAAGTCAGACTTAGAGAGATTAGCAGGTGAAACTTTAACTTCCATCAGAATACACAACCAATGTTTGTGTGAAGATGAGTCACTGCAGATCTTACTGATTGGATCTTTACACCTGGAGACGTAGCGACTCATATCCAATCTGTCGTACAGATAATGTCACTGCTGGCTCAGAAAACCAAGATGGCGTCTGTCTTTAACGTGCTCTGGAATAAGATCACAGCGAGATACTCGACCTCTTTCATCAGGTATATTGTAATCTTATATTTGGGTATTAATAAACGCTGCCCGACACGTTCATCCAAATGTTTTTCTGAGGAGTAGACGAGGCTGCTCAGCCAACAGGAACGCTCTCCACTGCTGAGTGCTGGCCGAGCTTCATAAAAGTGATCACTGTGGGAGAGTCTGTGTGTTTCACAGAGCATTAATTCAGCGGCTCGTCTCGTTAGCGCTGCCTCGCACTGTGTGGGAGAGGTGTGTCAGCGTGGTTTTTATGGAGGACTGCTCAGGGTGTAAACGTTTCTGTGTGAGCTGCAGCCGCTCTACAATCGCAGAGGCACACTTTGGGTTTCATTTGAATACAATCATACTTTAATCTGTTATTGTATTTCTATGTTCATTTCCCCCGAATAAAAACGGAGTTATACGTTCGCAAGAATTCAAACAATTATTATTTTTTAGCAGCAGTCGTTGATTTCTCTGTAAACCCACACGCCGGCCGTGTCTCTGCATCGCGGCCTCAGAGGATGATGTTCCAGACAAACAGCCGTCTCCTCATCCTCTCCTGGGATTGGCCCCTGCAGGCTCCTGTACACGAGGACTGTTTCCCCTGTCCGTATCTTAAGGTGCTCGACAAGAAACCAAACGATCATCACCATCGTCACCGCCTCAGAAATCAGCTTCTACGGAGCCAGGACAATCTGATGAAATGTTTAGATGCCTGTCTGGTCTCTAAAATTCTGCATGGCTTAGCTCCTCCCCCTCTGAGCGCCTTAAAAATCATCAATGTCACCTTTGGCCGAAGCAGCTGATCCTTACCCCGTGTGTCTGTTGTTCTGTCTTTCGCCTGCTCAGGAAATGAGCCATGATGTTATGTGCATTGTCTCTGTAACTTTAAACTGTGTAAACGTTCAGAGCGTTCCAGCTGCTCTTTCTGAACACGCTGTGTCGTTGTTGCTGCGTCCAGCGAGCAAAGACTTGCTGAGGAAACACACTCGATGTTTTCTTGAGATAACGAGCTGAGTTATTACGAAGAGACTCAAGTTTTTAAAATTAATTGGTTCATTTCTAATTAAAGAAGCATTTCTTTTCATGAGATAAGGACATCATTAAGCAGCTAGTGGAATGATAAACAAGACGATGTTGACCAATCACGATGAAGCGAGCTCAGCATCTTTTCTTCAAACTTTGCTCTGCAGAAACTTTATTAAATGCTCTGATGTGTATACAGTTTGTGGCTCCTGCAGAACTATCCATCCAATCATTTGATCCAGAATAAAGGAAGAGGTTGGACTTCTTCACCATTTCACTCATTCAGGATAAAGCAACAAAGCTAGTCGTAGGAAAAGACACAACATGGTTGGTGGTAGATATCAAGAACCAGTCCAAGCTCAAGTCCATTTACCATTTACCAAGGACTCTTCTGCTCCAACCAGTACTTCAACCCTTTAGTGTTGTAGCTCCGCCCTGAAGAGACATCACCAGGTCGAGTGAACTCCAAAACGAGAGTAGGACCGAGGCCCTGGACTCTGGAGAGGGCTGCCAAATGTTGTCACCCTTTATCACGTTTAACTGTGAGACTATGAGGCTGATATCAACTTCATTTGTGCTGCACCAAAAAAGTCTTTTCTGATGTTGCAGCGTTTCTATCGATCTGCTGAGTTGAACTTAGAGGGTTAAATGTGAGGAAATCACTGCGCGTATATGTTCCACCCCGTCTTTTGAGTTTTGTATTCCTCATTTCACTGTCTGATGGAGTTTCAAACAGTGTTTTAAAGCAAGTGAACAGTCCTCATTACTCTCTATCAAGAGTGGAGCTGCACAGCCTGATGTATAAATGAAGAAATCCTTCCAGGCGCTGCATTTATTGAGGTTTGATGAGGAGACTAAGTGCTTTCAGAGTGCTGTACGACCTGCAGGGTGTGTGTGTGTGTGTGTGTGTGTGTGTGTGTGTGTGTGTGTGTGTGTGTGTGTGTGTGTGTGTGTGCGTGTGTGTTTGTGTGTGTGTGTGTGTGTGCGTGTGTGTGTGTGTGTTTGTGTGTGTGCGTGTGTGTGTGTGTGTTTGTAGGTGTGTGTGTGTGTGTGTGTGTGTGTGTTTGTGTGTGTGTGTGTCTCTGTGTGTGTGTGTGTGTGTGTGTTTGTAGGTGCGTGCGTGTGTGAGTGTGAGTGTGTGTGTGTGTGTGTGTGTTTGTAGGTGTGTGTGTGTGTGTGTGTGTGTGTGTGTGTGTGTGTGCGTGTGTGTTTGTGTGTGTTTGTGTGTGTGCGTGTGTGTGTGTGTGTTTGTGTGTGTGCGTGTGTGTGTGTGTGTTTGTAGGTGTGTGTGTGTGTGTGTGTGTGTGTGTTTGTGTGTGTGTGTGTCTCTGTGTGTGTGTGTGTGTGTGTGTTTGTAGGTGCGTGCGTGTGTGAGTGTGTGTGTGTGTGTGTGTGTGTGTGTGTGTGCATGTCTGTGTGTGTGTGTGTGTGTGTGTGTGTGTGTGTGTGTGTGTGCATGTCTGTGTGTGTGTGTGTGTGTGTGTGTGTGTGTGTGTGTGTGTGTGTGTGTGTGTGTGTGTGTGTGTGTGTGTGTGTGTGTGTCACTCACTGTAGGAACAGCCGAACACCTCCACTCTGAGACCCATCCAGCCGCTGGGGTTCCAGTTGAGTGGGACGAAGCGCAGGAAGCGCGTCCTCACCGGGTGGGAAAGCTTGTTCTGGACGACGGCCTCTGAATTCACGTTCCCCACAAATCTCTGCAGGGAAAAAGGGCGCCAACATAGAGTGTGGTTAGCGTTGATCATATGGACACTTATTTTCTTATAACATTAGGTGAAGATTATCTCAGATGCTGTTATGACCTTATGGCTGCTCTCTGAGGACCAAATGTCCCTCACCTGTGCACACACAGTGGGTGCAGCATTGTCTATCTAAGATCATGGTGGTGGATATTGTTGGAGAGCTCCCTTGATAGTTGTGCGTTGCTTGTTCTAAAAAATGATGATGCTGAGCGCGAGCAGAGTGCATTTGTTTATCATAATGGGCTGAGCCAGGCCCTACGGACAATTTAGAGTCACCAGTCAACCTAACCAGCAGGTCTTTGGACTGTGGGAGGAAGCCGGAGTACCCGGAGAGAACCCACGCATGCAGGAGGAGAACATGCAAACTCCACACAGAGAGGCTCCTGTCAGACGGGGATTCAAACCAGGAACCTCCAAACCACTGAACCACTGTGCAGCCCCAATCAACGACGTGATTCTATAATTACTGTGGGAACTCCAGCTGTCTGGCAGGGCTGCCTGTGGGTGTTGATGGACGAGGGAGCAGCGTCCATCAACATCTGGAGGAAGTTGTGGGTCAGTCCTACGCACCAACTTCATGAGATAGTTGGATGTGCAAACACCTCCTTTAAAATCTATTTAAAAAATCAACAAATACACGAGAAAGGTTCTGAAGAAACGCAGATAAACAGTTCTGACAATCCAGGACACAAACCAGACGCTAGCTTCATTAATGAATGAATACTTGATTTAATGAGCTCATAGCTGCCCGACACCTTCCAGCTGACAGAAACACGGTGAGTAAACGCTAACTTCAGCTGCTGTCTGACGAGTTATTGGAGTATGTTGTCAGCTCTTCTGTCTGCTACAAACAACAGCGTGAAACTCCACACTGAGACGTTAAATCAGCCTCTGAGCTTTCCACCCTGAGCATGACACAGGAGGAAAATATTCTCTGTGTGAATGTGCTGAATGGCAGCATAAAATTGATGTAATGCGAGTAACCAAGGCTCCACTGAGACATGAAAAAACCACCTCACATCCAAACGGAATAGTAATATTTCCACCAGGGAGCACGACACGCCTGCTTTTCAGCTGAATACCTGAAATATAAGCAGAATAAAAAATCTAAATCCTTGAATTGCACGGACAACAACAAAGTGCTGACGAGGCAAAGCCAAGGGCAGCGTCTTCTTCCTCTCGTTGAGCATACTATTTGATGTAAAGGCATAAGAATGGTTGTGCGCTGAGGAAACATGAGAATATCCGTTCAAACAAAAAGCCACGTGAGACGGAGGACACACAAAAAAAGGCCCCACCAAAGCAGCCACGGGCAAAAATAAGAGCTCTCGTATTATTTTTTCCCCCCGCAGAGCTAAAAAAAACCTCTGAGAACAATTGTGAGATGTCATTCTTCTTTTTTTCTACTCTCAGTCTCAGCACACAAAGCCAGGGGACATAAACAGAGAAAATGAGCGATGGAGACAGAAACAGAGACAAACAAGCTCTCTTTCTGGAATGACTGATTACCAGCTTCTTCATAACCGATTTCTAGGCAGGTGACATATCAAATCAATATGTACTCGCACTATAAAGGGCTGAAATATAGATCATTGACAGGCGAGCTCCAGGCCTTTGTGAACACTTCAACACAGACAGACAGCGACAATAATTCAGCAGCAGCACAAAGAGCAGCAGTGCAAACGACCATCCGACCTTTCCAGGACGCGGCATGGCACGAGCATCATTAAATGCACCAGGATGCTGCTTCCTCCTGGAGAATCAAGGCAACAGTGTGACTGTTAGGGCTGTTATTGTGATTTATGCCACCGTTTTCCCCATGTTGAGCCACTTACCGAGTGCAGCCTTGTAGCTGAATCTTTAAACATGCAGCAGCCAGGTGTATTTACACATGCACCGTCATTCACCTCTGCACAGGAGGTCGAAACAGCCAGCGACGCGGCTCGTGCGTTTGGTCAAATGTCTGACTTAAGCTCTTCAAACAGCTTTGAGAAGGCATGAAATAACAAAAACTGTAAAAAGACTCTGTGTTCATGATGCTTCATAATGATGGAAACATGCTGCGGTTTCTGTCACACCAGGCTGCAGCCATGAACTTGTTATTCTCCGGCTTGGAGTGAAGACATGCTGCAGGAGAAGACGTATGAGTGTGGCACATTCACAAGCTGTAATCACCATGTCTACACATCAAATATTCATGAGTGCAAAAAAGACAATACATTTTAAAGTTGGGGAAGGAAAAAGATCTTCAAAAACAGTCAAACTTTGGCGGATCTTGTTCATCAGGCGAACGTGGGCGTGAATAAATACGATTTGACTGACAGTGCTTCATCAGAAACCAGGCAGCAGAATGTCTGAGTGCACGTTCTGGTACCAGAAAATGTATGATTTGTTCTTTGCATAATTATTCAAATCTGGTTTTACTCTCATTGTTGATATAAATGACGTCATCAGAGCCACGGCCTTCGTACAAAAATGGAATCTGGATCAGAAATGCAAAGATCCCTCAGGGTGTAGACCGGAGCTGTTCAGTCCGTTTGAAACAAACTCATGGTCTCTTTGTTGACTAGTTGGTTTGGTGTGGACCAGGGAACTGAACTCTGGTACGCTTGGAAAAGGGGGTCTCAGTTTGCTTCCAAGTGCACCAGAGTTCAGTTCAGAAATCCAGAGTTTTATGGCTGTATCTGACCAACATGACTCAGAATAAGTCACAAAGTAGCTGTCATGTCCTCCGATGTGCGGACGCGGACTCGGCCGCACGTCTCTTTTATTTCTTTAATTCATTTACGGCTGTATCTGATTAAAGTGACACAAAATAAGCCTCAAAGTCAGTAAAGTAGCTGTCATGCTCTCTGTTCTCCGATGTGCAGACGCGACTGCGCGTCCCTTTTTTTTTTTCTCTCTCGTCCGCCTGTTTGTAAACTGAGCACGCTTCATAATAACATAAAGCATGCATGTGCTGTATTACGACGTTATGTACAAGAGGTAATCATGCTCAGGCTCAGGTTAGTCCTGATGCAGTGTGACAGAGGGCAGTGCTGGCCAGAGGGGGAATGGCGCAGCAGGGGGGCAATCGTGCTTGAGTACGGCACAAAAATACTGAAAGTCCCCCCCTGCCTCTCGCGCCCCCCTGACACTTCACCACGCCCCCCACTATTTGAGAAGCACTGGTTTAACCTGACACAGAAATATAACTTTATGTCCATGTTATAGATCTAAATACTGACAAACTGCACCGCGCTACAGGACGCCATTCTTCCACTGTCCTGTTGTTTACTTCCTGGTCATAGTTCAGCATGAGGCCAGATGGCAGCAGCCACTGACCGGAGCTACAGCCCCGCGTAGAGTCAGGAGGCTACAGTACACAACATCTGACAGGATTTGGTGTGTTTGACAAAGTGCAGTCTGAAAGCTAACTGAACCAAATGAAAAATGCACCAATGTTTCAACTTCACCCCTGAATCATACTGAGTCCACCGGACTTCATCAGTGAAGAGCCCTCAAAGATGCAAAGACCTTAGCTGTAAAAATTTGCATGCAAGGACACACCCAATGCACGTAGCTGTAAACTGGCTGAAGGAGCGTGTGAAGTGAACGCTATATGTTTGATAAACAGCTTGTGAAACTCTGCTTCCTCTTATTTTTGTTGCAATTATGAATCCCGTCTCTCCACTTGACTCCAAGCTGAACGTCTGGAAAATGTGATGAGCCAAATGAACTGTGATTAAGGCTGCAGTGCAGTCATTCTAAATGTTCATTAGCAAACAACACTCAGACACGTCAGCATCGGCCATTAGTATTCAAGAGAAGCACCACTACAAGAGCACCACAGAGACTGTCCTGAACTATGACTTTGTCTGTTTTCCCCCCTCGTTGGAAAAACTCGCAACAGATCCTCCTGTGTGTTCCAGTCGGGAGATGAAATCAAGTCTTGGAATAAAGGCCTGAGGGTGCAGAAGATTTTCCAGAGGTCCATGGGACCGAGGTCGCTGCTTATGCACATAAACAATCCTAACCCCGCAGTGACTTCATTATTTCTATTTATGTTTCTGTCACTGTGGAACAGCCTCCCTCCCCATTCATTAAGACTCTTTACTCTTCCTCTCCAGTGATGAGCTCCCTCGACTCAGTTTTTCCTTCTCTTGCATATGACTCGTGCACATAGTTTATTTTAATCAATTCACTGGGGAATAAACCTTGCTTCCGGCGATGGAAACGCTACAGTATGTTCTGAGAGTTCATTGGCCAGTTAAACAGCCTAAGGGAACGCCGAGTGAAGAGAAAGCTAGCTAGTGCATGACCTTGCCATAAATGAAAATACTACGGCCGTCCCTGATCGCCCTTCAGTCATCCTCTTACCAGGATTACCAAGATTTAGACACAGCTTTAATGTCTTAGACAGCAGTGGAGCGTCTGAGTACTGCTTTGTCTGATGTCACTATTGAGTTCAGTACCTGAATGAGGAGAGATAAGATTCTTTGGTGACTGAGATGAAGACACTTCAAGGTTTTCCTTCAATGTTAAAGAGTCTGTATCCACGCTATCAGATCTATGAAGCCGTAAGGCACAGAACTGCTTTAAAGTAAATGACAACAGCATGGAGACTGTGTGGAGTACTGTCCAGGGTGCAGATACTGGAGCCTGGTCCAGGGTGCAGATACTGGAGCCTGGTGCAGGGTGCAGATACTGGAGCCTGGTGCAGGGTGCAGATACTGGAGCCTGGTCCAGGGTGCAGATACTGGAGCCTGGTCCAGGGTGCAGATACTGGAGCCTGGTGCAGGGTGCAGATACTGGAGCCCGGTCCAGGGTGCAGATACTGGAGCCTGGTCCAGGGTGCAGATACTGGAGCCTGGTGCAGGGTGCAGATACTGGAGCCCGGTCCAGGGTGCAGATACTGGAGCCCGGTGCAGGGTGCAGATACTGGAGCCCGGTCCAGGGTGCAGATACTGGAGCCTGGTCCAGGGTGCAGATACTGGAGCCTGGTCGTGGGTGCAGATACTGGAGCCTGGTCCAGGGTGCAGATACTGGAGCCCGGTCCAGGGTGCAGATACTGGAGCCTGGTGCAGGGTGCTGATTCTGGGGTGCTGTCCATGGTGCTGATACTGGAGCCTGGTCCTGGTTGCAGATACTGGAGCCCGGTCAATGGTGCTGATACTGGAGCCAAGTCCAGGGTGCTGATACTGGAGCCACACCCCATGTTCACTCACAAAGACATTTCAGACGGAGTCTTCAAACTCAAATATTCAGTGAAATAAAGAACATTTTGACTGCCTTGTCTGTGAGTGGCCTCCCTCTTTGTTAGTAGCCCTGAGCCAGGTGGGAACAAACCCAATGAGTGGCAGGATGTGATGTCATGCTTTGCTTTTGAACAATGTCCAAGCATGAAGACACGACTGTCAGGTTAAAGTATCTCAGGGTCTTCTCCTCTCACTGATATGTTGACTCACCAGGGTGCAGCTCGGGATTAATGTTGCAGATATTTGGTCATAAACGTCAGTTAATTAAACCTTGGGGGACCTTAACCATCTCTACAACTCTTCATTGCAAACCGTCCAACAAATGTTGAAGATATTTAACTCAGCAGGAAAAATGTGAGAGGAGTTTGTCCTCTGGGGAGCATGAATGTCTGTCCAAGTTTTCATGACCATCCGTCCAAACGTTTTGAGATATTTCAGTCTTGACTGAACCAGCTGAGCGGCTGACCCACGGTGTGACATTAACGTCTGTAAAGGCACTCTGCAGAAAAAGAGTTTCCTGGTAAATCTGCAGTTTAATAGAACAAGCCCACTCCTCATGCTCCTGTAATCAGAGTTGTTATTGTGTTAGAAGAAATGAAATTGGGAGCCGAACATTGGTGGGATAAAAGAGGAATTAGCTCTTACGTAAACGCTCTTGGTCCTTGTTTGATCCTCCTCTACCTGAGCAGCTAACAGGCATGAACATTAACGTATTAAAGGAGGAGAAATTAAGGACTACAATTTGTCTCGCACATTCACTCAGAGCTGCTTTAAAAAGAGATTTTTTAAATCAGGCTTTTCAAGGATAATGAAGGTAATCTGGACCCCTGCTCAAATACATTCCTCTTCCCACCTCTGCATATTTGCAAAGATGATTTCAGCTAATTCCCCGTGGAGCAGATTGCAAATATTAGACAAGGAATTAGGTTAAAGCAGGATTTAAAACAGGGGCTGTGCCTTTCTTAAAGAGCCAACTTTCAAAGTATCATCAAGCGAAACCTAAAACTGAAGAGGAAGTCTTTGTGTGCGTCCGCTGTTCTTTGACTTTGACAGGATGTAAAGTGATAAAAGTCCACGTCTCGTCTCCTCAGAACATCGCACACAGAAGTCATTTCACACCTTCTCTCCCCTGGCTTGCACTAATGAGGTTATTATCATCTTGTAGCGGAGTGTCTTCCTGTTGTTTCACACGTTCCTCCTGTGACAACAACAGGACGCTCGCTCTGAACACAGGCCGTGATGTCGTTGCTGTTTCTGAGGTCGGAGAGAAAACGGGGAAACAATACAGACGGAGGCCGACTGAGGGGAAAAGTGTACGCTCTACGTTTACATCTATTGAAATCTTTGTTTATATTTAAATGTAATATTGGAGATGCTTTTGAAAAATGGAGAGAGGTTAGAACACAGAAAGGTTTACAGACCGATGCAGAGCTGGATAAACACTGAAGCTTCAGTGTCCACCACATGGTGACCTGCGTGAGCATCCACTCTAGAGAGGAGGGGGGGGGGGGAGAGACAGCTCTCTATGATGTTTTGAATTTAGACTGCAGTACCCATTTTAAACACTAGGGGTCAGAGTTACATACTGCTCCTTTAATATACAGAATGTAGCATTTTACGCCTTTACGGTGAATCTTGTTTTAACGTGATTGTAAATTGTTTCATGGCCACAGAGGACTCGTATTCTGTTCTTCAGCTCTGTTCATGTCATAAAGACGGCTGTATCATCGAAGTCTTTCTCAGATTAGAATAACTGTACGTAACTGTGTCATCTAAAAATATCAGACTGATCAGTATTTGCTTGTTCCATACCATGTGTTCTTAAACGCTGCATCGTCTCAGAGATCCCAGAAGGCTTCAGGACTTCCTGTCAACTTTTTAATAATAAGAATTAATCTTTTTTTTCTTCATGCATGGAGCTAATTTGGCTCGGCTTTGGCTCGGAGTGACTGAGAGCTCGCCGTCGAACCAGCAGCTGCTGCTCTCTCATTAGTCCCCCTCAGTTCGGTTTCTGGCAGCGAGCCGTTACCTTTGAGCTTCACTTGTTAAAATGCCAGACGGATGTGAGTTAGTATAGCAGCAAGGTCTCGGGGAAAGCTTGAGCCTGCTGGCTCGGGTGAGACTTTCATTAAGGAATTGCAGACTAATTGGCTGCCATTCATTCTGTCCTGTCTTTAAGTCCATGTTCACATTAACATGAGGAGGAGCGGGGAGGCTCTGGGTCTAAACTGTGTGAGTGTGCATTTATACACATCTGAGTTCAAGAGTAGCTCTGCTCCTGATTCCTGTTTTCACTGATGAAAATGGAGAAGCTGTTGAGCGTCTCTATAGTTTGAAGCCTGAAGAAGACTTTTGAGCAACCACCAATGAATAGAAACAAGACGTGGTAATATCACTGAAAGTTGTAACAGTTTGGCTTCGTGTCTCTTGGTTAACGGTGATTTGGAGATCGTTACACACAGTACAGTTCGCCAAAAGAGTAGAACCACACAAGGCTGAGGTTTCCACAATGCTAACCAACTACACATCACCCTCACAAAGCTCGCTTATAGTGTCCACACGAGCCCTCACGTCACTGCTGAGTTTAGAGGAGCCCAGTTACAAGCTTCCATCCATGGCTTCAGGGATGAAACAGGGCGCCGTATAGTGACGTCACTCCCCTGCTCACTAAGCAACACAGAGGTAGTCGCTCGTCTCTCAGCCAGAAGCCGATCTCCGGCTCGTGCAGCAACATGTCCGATGTGTCAGCGGGCAAGATACTTAACCCTAGGTTCGTCCCGCTGCTTCGCCGGTGGCGTGTGAATGTGTACCTATAGGATGAATTAAACTGATGGACGCTTTGCACAGCAGCCTCACCGTTAACAAAACGAGCAGCAAAGGGAACAGTTTTCATTACTCACATTTGCAACGTTAAACTATAGTTTTTAAAAACCTTTGGGGCAGGAGGCTAAAGGTCGGCTCATTCTTCTTCATGGACAGCTGAGTTATAATGTGAATATGTTCTGCTCTGTCTTTTCTCCCCTCTTAGAAAAGGTTTCCTCCGGTCCTGTTGGTAATAAGGTCTCGTCTCCCTCTCACACAGCAGCTTGGTTTCTCTCATCAGACGCCCTGACGAGTGGTGGCGTGTGGAAGCAGCTGTCGGATGCTTTATCATGATATTCTCACTAATCACTCATTGGATCACACGCAGCAGAATGTGTCACTCTGTAAATATTCAGACAATTTGTTCAGACCTCGGGGTACGCTTATATTGATGTGGGACACGGATTGAATTATGTGACTTTGTTCATGTTTACATAAAAACAACTTCTGGTTAAATATCTCAAACTGAAAAAAAAGAGAATTATGCAACAGTTGTACCAGATGGTTCATGCAATCTTAAAGATTCCCTTTCTGGTCCGAGGCTTCGGCAGACTGAGCAGCTGCTGAACACAACAGGGGCTGGCAGGACATCGCACACACACACACAAAGATCTGCTCACAGCCTGAACAACTGTTTGTTATCCCAACTCAACCATCCATTAAGAGAGATTCACGGAAATGTATTCGTTCAGCTCTGTGTGCTGGAGTCCATTGCATCGTAAAGTAACAGCTGTCCTTGGAGGAAGGACTTCCACATTCATCATCTGAAATTAAACATGTTTCAAAAACACAGATTTTACTCGTATGATGTAACTCAGACGTTTGCATGAGACCATTTCCAGCCTTGGATTAAACGCACAGTATGTAACTTCCACCACCAGGGGGCTCTCAAGCAAAACAATAACAGCAGATGACCTCGAGGCTGGCGGGGAATCATGGGAGTTCTCTCTGCTACTCCCCCCTCCCAGATGAAAACAATTTCCGAGTTGACCGTAGTCATGACGGTGAAACCGACCTGAGGAAGAGAATCTTTACAGACGAGCTAATATATCCGAGTATAATTTACATGACGTTTTTATTTTGACGTAACATCCGGTGTTTCCACGGCAACAATAAACATTCTGGCTGTTATGGCGGCTCATCATGCCAGCCGCCATAAGACACGTCCCGTTACGACTCTAAAATGACTTTGATAACTGTTGGAAATATTTGAGGTGATGTAAGAACTCAACAAAAACATAAACTGTATATAACATAGTTTAGTCCATTTTTTTATTAATTTAGATATTTTAATGCAAAAATTCTACACAACCAGTTTCATGTACACAGTCCTGATGATGCATCAGGGAGGGCTGGCTCAAGCGTTCACCTGCATGGACACACAATGTTCACTTCTGATTTCTCTTGACGTTACTTTACAGACCTCGAAGTTACCAAAGGAGATCTTAATCCAAACCCTAAACCCACCTCAGCTCGTGATTACATCAAGTTTCTTTGGATCCGATAACAGAACTGCTGCTGTAAAACAACAAACTGTTGGTGTGTTGTCTGTGAGCTGGGTTTCAGAAAGGGGATCTAGTTATGGCTTCTTATTTCATTCTAACTTCTCCGTTTTATTTTGAAGGTCTAACCAGATGTTACATATTTATTAGCCCTTACTTGACGGCAGAGCTCTGCACATGCTAACGTGATGCTGCAGGGGTCATGATGTATTAAAGCATTGAGCTGTTTTTGTGTTTTTCTGACAAGCTACGAGTGAGAAAATATTCTGAGCCGAGTCTGAGTGAAATATTTACCGAGCGAGAGAAGGAGGCGTTCTGACTTTGACTTGTCTCAGAGAAATAAAAGTCATGTTCATCTTCATGATATTTTATTTAATCAGCGCTGAATAACACACTCCACTCCACGTAGGCTTCACCTTCACTTCTCCGTGTTCGTTTTACTGCAACACAAAAACACGCCAGTGGGCGACTACACACTTCGCTAATTGGCCTGCCAAGTAGAAAGTCACAGAAGAACAATTTCACGTGTTGTCAGCAGCCTTTGACATAACTGGGGCAAACACAATAAAGAATTAATGACATGCGTCAACAAAAGGGGATTTTTTTTTAGACTGGCAGGCCGGCATAACAAGCTGCGACACTACAGGGAGGACGAGAGGAGCGCTTTAATAATTGTGTTGACACCAGACCGGCCCACACCTTGAAATGTGTCCGAAAAAGTGAGAGGAGGTGTTATGTGAACCTGACCTCCATGTCATCATGGCTCCCCTGAGAACCGAGCATGAAAGAGAGATATCTCATGTGACAAAAGGCTAAATGAAACTCTTACTGTCACTGTTTGTTTGTGCTTCCATACATGCACGGCCTCTGCCAGGAGAGATATCAGACCTGATGGGGGGGGGTTAAAAGGGAGGGGCAGCACAAACAACGTAGGGTTTGTTTCCGGGCAGAAGATACCCCCTTCATGACGCCCTTTAAAAGGGACGGATAAACACACAAAGAACGGTTCAGACAGGTGTGTGTGTGAGTTCTGGGCAAGGCCGCCTTTAAGGGGGGGGGGGAGCTTTCTGAGACCCAGCTGCATTGGTGGGCCCATTAAAGGTTGCTCAAACATTGTACCATTTGTTTGATGAAAATGTAATCCCCCTCTTTTTAAAACGGGATGAGCCTTTTATTTGTTTTGTTATGCTAACGTTGCAGGCGGCCCTTGGAGCTTAACTTTTAGGCCAGCAGTGGTGGACTGTGTGAAGCCCGGACCTGCACAAACGTTAGGATGTCAAGAAAGAAAAACGGTGAGGGGCATCTGACCTCAAAGAATAACAAAGCCGATCTGAGCTAGGCTGAGGAGGCAAATGTTAGCCAGAGGCTGATGCTAACGCTGCTGGTCCAACACACTTCTATGGATATTATTCAATGACCCCTGAGGGCCAGTTCACCGAGGCCTTTAGGGCTCAGAGAACTAGCTTTGAATGACTGTTAGCATAAGGTGACCATCCGTCCCAATTTGACCGGGACATCCCGTATAAAAGATCCATGGCAGGAGCGGGTGACTGAGCATGCGCGAGTGATCAGGACGGTCAGCCACGTCGGGTGGTAAACTTTGGTCAAATGCGGGACATTTAAAACAGTATATCGACCCTCAATGCTTTAAATGTGTTTTAGGAGCGCCCTGAATTAATTTGTGCTGACGATTTTTTCTTTTTGCGTACTGCCGGAGTCTTTTTTTCCTCAAATCGGAAATCTCCTTTGTTTGATGGAGTGCAGCACGCCGAAGACAGCAGCTGATTCAATCTATGAAAACAGACTCAAGTCATCAAGTCAGCCAAATAAACGAGCCATATGGGACTTTGATAGCAGTTCCGATTCACCAAGTCTTCTCACGCTTCCAACAGCAAAAGTAAATAATATGGAGGATGTTCTAAAAGAAATTAATAGTAAACTACAAAAGCTTGATATGTTGGACACCATGCGAGACGACATAAAAGAACTGAAAGATACAATAAAATCGACCGTAGATCTTCTTCAACAGACACGTGAGGAGGCCGAAGTTACGAGAGGAAAGGTGAAACAGCTGCAGACTTCAATCACCTACATGTCCAGCGAAAATTACAAACTAAGAGAAAAGATGCTGGAATTGACTACGCGATCCATGCGGGACAATCTGATATTTAGAGGCATTGACGAGAAGAAAGACGAGGATGTGGAAAAGACCATCAGAGAGTTCTTTATTAAAGAGATATCTCTAGACAGAGACACTGCGGAGAGGATTACTTTCCACAGAGCGCACAGGCTGGGCCCACGGAAACATCCCGCATCAGCGGATAATTGCTCTTTCAGAGAGGTGGTGATGAGAAACCCGTCAAAACCCAGATCGATTGTTGTTAAATTTGAACATGGTAAACACAGGGATTTGGTTTTTGGCCTTGCCTGGCGTCTCTCTGGAAAGCCTTTTGGCATCAGCGAGCAATTCCCCGCGGAGATTGTGGAAAGGAGAAACAAACTTTTCCCCCTGTACCGGGAGCTCAAGCAGCAAAAGAAACACAGGGTAAGACTTGTTGCTGATAAACTTTACATCGATGGCAAGTTACACAAGGACAGTAATACACCTTGGCTATTTCCACCTGCTTATAATGCTGAACCCTGATCTTGATGAGGCATGCATGGGTACGATAATTTACTTAGCCTATATGATAGGTCTATCCCCGTTTGTCTCATTTTCTTTCATTTTATTTTAAGTTTAATTTCATTTCATTTAAACCTTTAGGCTATTTCTTTGATGATCGTGACCCACCCTACGTTGTTTTGGCTACACAGTTTAATTTTAAGCTTAGGCTATGCTTCCTAACTTTTCTATTATGTTTTTTGTGTTTTTTTGTTGTAATTTATGTTTATGTGTTCCTGCATACATTGAAGAAAAAGCGAAACTAGAACACATACGGTTATCAAATAAAGCGACTACAGGTCTTAAAATGCATTTATTGCATACATCTCGTTTTTTCCCTCCCCTTCTATATGTATGATAGATAATGAAAACCTCTGTATAGCCAGTTACAACTGTAATGGGCTTGCCAATACTATGAAAAGAACTGAAGTTTTTTCTTGGCTAAATAGCAAAAATGAGTTTGATATTATATGTTTACAAGAGACACATTCAACTCAAACAGAGGAAGAGAGGTGGTTACGAGAATGGAAGGGAGCGATCATTTTTAATCATGGTTCAAGAAGTCAGAGAGGTGTTGCAATCTTGCTTAGGGAGCATCTACATTATTGTTTGAATAAGATGGAATGCGATGAGGATGGTCGTATAATTATATTAGATGTTACCGTTAAAGATGTACATTTATGTTTAATTAATGTATATGCTCCAAATAGCAATGATCCTACGTTTTTTGTAAATTTGCTTAATATGATTCAACATTTAGATAAACCAATAATCATGGTTGGAGACTTTAATACGATCCTTGACCCAGCTAAAGATAGAGCAGGAGACAAGAGAAATTACCAAGAAAAAAAACGTATTGCTATGCTATCCATGATGTCTGCTATGGATTTAGTTGACATATGGAGGATAAAGAATCCAGATCTAATTAGATATACATGGCGAAGAAATTCATTGGCTAGCAGACTAGATCTGTTTTTGATTTCGTTCAATTTGATTTCAAAGATATACCAAGCAATAATATCTGAAAAATTTCGCTCTGATCATCACCTCATTATATTAAAGATTCATTTTGTTGAGGTTAATAGAGGCAGAGGTTACTGGAAGTTAAATCAATCTTTGCTGGAAGACGAGACTTTTGTAATTTCAACAAGACAGTTTATTCTGGAATTTTTCTCTGTTAATAATGGATCAGCAAACCCACACATTGTATGGGATGCCTTTAAATGTGCACTACGAGGTCATGCCATCAAATATTCTTCTTTTAAACATAAAAAAATGAATAATAAAGAAAAATCCTTATTAGAGGAGTTACAATTGATAAGAATACGTTTGGATGAGAATAAATCTGATCAGATTGAGGAAGATACACAGTTATTGGAACTGAAACAAAAAGAGTTAGAGACACATTATCAGCATAAGATTAAATGGATAATACAGAGATCTAAAGCAACATGGATGGAATATGGTGAGAAATGCACCAAACACTTTTTGCAACTTCAAAAAAGAAATATATCTAGGAAAAATATTGATAAAATCCTGCTTGAGAATGGAACAGTTGTTACATCTACAAATAATATTCTTAAAACTTTAATGAACTACTACACTAATATTTTTAATGAGGAAAAATCACAATCAACTAATTTTTCCATACCTGATGTTATGAATTCCTGCCCACATCCTAAACTTACAGATGAACAGCATTTATTATGTGAAGGTCCAATTACAGAGAAAGAGCTATGTGATGCAATACATTCCTTTCAGTGTGGCAAGTCTCCTGGATTAGATGGGTTACCTGTGGAGGTCTTTAAAACTTTCTTCCCTGAAATTAAGGAGGCTTTATTAGCCTGCTTTAATTATTCTTTGGAAAAAGGTCAACAATCTAACTCTCAAAGAGAAGGACTCATTTCTTTATTGCTAAAACAGGATGCAGACGGCCAAACAAAAGATCCTGTGAAACTGAATAACTGGAGACCTCTGACACTTTTGTGCTGTGATGCTCGTATTTTGGCCAAATGTATTGCTCTTAGATTAAAGCAGGTTATTCAAAAACTAATACATTTTGATCAAACTGGTTTTTTGGAAGGTCGATTTATAGGAGATAATATCCGGCGTCTTCTTGAAATAATTGAATGTTATGATAAGAATAATTTGCCTGGCTTGGTGTTTATAGCTGATTTTGAAAAAGCATTTGATACAGTGAAGTGGGAGTTTTTATATCAGTGTTTACAATATTATAATTTTGGTGAGAGTTTTATTAAATGGGTACACGTACTTTATCAAAACCCTCTTAGTAGAATTATAAACAACGGGCACATTTCTGACCCAATTAAACTTTCTCGAGGTGTCAGGCAAGGCTGTCCTCTTTCAGCTTATCTCTTTCTTCTTGTTATAGAAGTATTAGCCATCAAAATAAGAAATAATGTTAACATAAAAGGTTTAGAGATAAATGGAGTCGAGTCAAAGGCCTCATTTTATGCAGATGATGCTTCCTTTCACCTGAAAGCAGATTGTCTCTCATTGAAGACCCTTATTGTTGAGTTGAATTGTTTTGCCTCTCTCTCTGGATTGAAACCAAACTATGAAAAATGTTGTATTCTTAAACTTGGATCATTGAAGGATCAAAATGTTCAAATACCGTGCAAGGCTCCGATCAAATGCTCAAATGGCCCAGTGAGTCTTTTAGGAATACATATCCCTGCTGATAAAACTCTGTTAGCAAAAACTAATTATGAATTGAAACTTAAGAAAGTTGATCGAATTCTCCAGACCTGGAGGGGCAAATATTTAACTCTTTATGGTAAAATTGAAATAATCAATTCCTTAGTAGTCTCACAGTTCACATATTGTCTATTGTCTTTACCCTCTCCTGATGCTGCTTTCTTTAAAACTTATGAGAAGAAAATGTTTTCTTTTGTTTGGGACAATAAACCAGAAAAAATAAAACGTAGGTATTTATATAATACACGTGAGAACGGAGGTTTAGGTTTAAAATGCCTTTCAGCTCTGGATCAAAGTCTGAAAGCTTCATGGGTACAAAGACTACATAATAACCCAAACTGGTTTTCATCCCAGCTCTTCTATTCAAAAAGTGATTCATTTGTAAGACAATGTTGTCCCTTTATTCAATTATCCCCATCTTTGATGAAAAATGTACGTAGTATCTTTCCACATTTTTCTACATTTTTTATGAATTCCTTGTCTCTATGGTTTCAGTTTCAGTCAGTGTCTCCAAAAGATGGGCCAGAAACCAGACAACAGCTGTTATGGCTAAATAAAAACATTTGTATTGATAACAAACCAATATATTGGCCTCTATTTGCAAATAAATATATATATTTTTTGGATGAAATATTGGATGTCAATGGAGATTTCGTAACATATGATGCATTAGTTGCAAAATATGGTGATGTAGGCACAAGTCATTGCTATGCACAGCTGGTGTCTGCAATACCTATATCATGGAGGAACAGGATTAAAAAAACACAGAATAATTTACGCGTTTGTCGCCCTTGCATTAAAAATTATAAATGGATTATGAACTGGAAAATTAATTCTACCATGTATCATTACTTTATGTCTTCACAAAATATCACTTCTCCTCCATATCATTTTCAAACATATTGGAAAGATATTTTTGATACTCCTCTTCCTTGGTTGAGAATGTTTCAGTGTATTTATGAATCATCGTGTTCTACTTATTTATGGGCCTTTCAGTTGAAACTATTTTACAAAATACTCCCAACTAGAAAAATGCTAAAAATATGGAACATAGGGGATGATAATAGATGTAGATTTTGTTGTGATGAAGAGGAGGACATTTTGCATTTATTTTGGTATTGTCCTGTTGTAGCATCTTTTTGGCAGCAGGTGGCAGATTGGCTGGCTGAACAAGCAATTGTTTTGCCTTTATCTCCTATTAATATCATTTGGGGTTTCCAAGAGGATCAAAACATGCTATTGAATATTATTGTAGTACTTGGTAAAATGTATATAATGAATTCTCCTAAAAAGCTGCTGTTAAGATCCCTTATTTTAAATCTCAAAGATTATTATCTTCAAGAAAAAATTATTATGAAAAGGAAAAAAACAATTACAAATAAATGGGAGATTCTGATGCTGAAAAAAACCTGGGATGCAGAGGCATGATTGTCCCTTTTTTACCATATAATATCAATTTTGACCTGAAATGAAGTAGACATTTTCTTATCATTGTGTTAAATATATTTTCTTAAACAAATGTATGTATGTGTGTATGTATGTATTGTCAGCTTGTGACTGTTTTTTTTTTGTTTGTAAAGTTTAAGTTTAATAAAAAAAAAAAATAAAAAAAATAAAAAACGAAAAAAAAAAAAAAAAAAAAGAATGCAGGAGCTCTAGGCCACAATTAAGAAAAAAAAAAAAAAAAAAAAAAAAAAAAAAGATCCATGTCCCGAGTCCCCACAAATGTCTATAACACACTAATACAGTATGTCCCTGTTTTCACCAAAACGAAGCACCATGCTAACACCATGCTAACATTGATTTGTCTGTATTTATATTAATATGTCATGTCGTTGCAGAGGTGTCGTTGCTGCTTTTTTAACCAATAGAAAATCTTCATTATTGCACCACGAGTCAAAGCTCAACACTGACGTGTCGGTTCATGTGTCAATCAATCCTGGGGTTAGGTAGCCTAGCTTATTATGCTAACAGGACCTGCTGCGTAACGACAGGTAGCCTAGCTTATCATGCTAACAGGACCTGCTGCGTAACGACAGGTAGCCTAGCTTATCATGTTAACAGGACCTGCTGCGTAGCTACAGGTAGGCGAGCTGTCATACTGAACAGGAAGTCAGTGTTTTCCAAAGAGCTCCAGGAGAGTTACAGCTTCCTTTGAAAAGTACCAGCCAATGAAAATGCTGCGTTCTGCACACGGCAAGTCGTCCATTTTCAGTCGCCCACGGTGGAAATATCGGCATCCTTCTATCTAGAAAAAGCTGAGCCCCTCCCAGGACCCACACAAGCGAGACAGTGCTAATATGTCACACACACACTGGTTCTTACCTGGAGACCTTGGCCTCACAACATTAGTTTCAGACCGAACAAAGACTAAGCAAAGTGATAGCATGTTTTTCCAGCATTAAGCCGCTGGAATCCAAAGTCATAAAAACGCTGATGAAATTAAACATTGGACTCACCCCTACTCCATCCTCATGTCTGTACTGTTTCCAGGCTCGGCCCGTGTCACTGTAGAGCAGCTGATAACTGCTGACCCAATCCCAGCTGTCATAGCGTCCCTGTGTGGCCACCGCCGTCACCTCCATCTGCTCCCTGAGATCCACCTGGATCCAGGGCTCCTGGTCGGTCACCATGGGAGACCAGCCTCCTGCTCCTGGAGGACAAAGGAAAACATTAAACATCAATACTGTGGATGAACAGTGGATTGTTGCGGTTCGAGCGAAGGCTCCGCTGGGCTCAGGTTGCAATGATTTATAAACTCCTGATGAATACACACGGAGAGTCGATGGCTTCAAGGTGAAGCTCCACTCCAGCTGCCACGGTGGAGGTCTTTTAGTAAAAGAGCTGATTCATTATGAAACGAGTCCAGCAGGACGGACAAGATGAGCACAGCAGAATCCTACAAGGCCGACAGTGAAGCGTCCGTTCAGTGAGCCCCCGTCGCACACAGCTGTTCACACTTATAAGTCATGTAGAGTTTTCATGTGCTCACAGGCACGCTGGTTTTTATTAGTGACCGAGTTCTGACCTCTTAACAGGACCTAAAGTGGATATAGAGATTATATTCAGTACGATAACACCAACCTTAAGACGAATCAATCTGTTAGCATACAGCTGCTTTGATTATTATTATTATGATGCAATCATCACACACAGGTAAAGAGAGAAGAGAGACTCCTGCTGCTGAGGTCAGAAACCCGAGGAGGGCTCGTAATGAAAGCTCGCCATGACCCAAAGACGAACACTGAATAAAGACAGAAGAAGCTGTCCTCGTATTTCTGATAAATCTTTAAAGAGGGCTGTACATGGATTTCCTGATTGGAGTTAGGCTGCGTTCCATTCGATCTCAGAAGTCAGAAATTCCAAGATTGTTCCTGGTGACTGTAACGTGCGACCCTGTTCTCTCTCTCTGTTTCTCCCTCTACCTGCTGCACACCTGTTCTCTCTCTCTCCTTGATTGTCCCTCCTCCTTCACCTGAGTGCGACCTGTGCTCAGGGAGGAGGAGGGGTATAGATAGATAGATAGATAGATAGATAGATAGATAGATAGATAGATAGATAGATAGATATATAGATAGATAGATAGATAGATAGATAGATAGATAGATAGATAGATATATAGATAGATAGATAGATAGATAGATAGATAGATAGATAGATAGATAGATAGATAGATAGATCCAACATGGCTGCTCCGTGAAACAACAGTAACAGTAGCGTGTCAAACTCTTTATTACCTGAATGTTCTCGTCTCGTCCACCCTGCCAAAATGTTAGCTTGTTGTGTGTGTGGTCGTTCGTTAGCGTTTTTGTCGCTGTGCTCACGCCATGAAACAGCTCGTGTGTGTGTGAGTCTGAGAACGGCATAAAATCAGCTATACTTGTGAGGACCAGGGGGTCACAGGTCAGGGCCGAGCTCGCTGCCAACCATCCGATTATGCAGATCTATGGGTGCACCTTTAATGACATAACGGGCTGTTATTGGACGCGTTAAAGACGTTGTTACAGGAACGTCTGTGCCTCTGTGACAAAAAACAAACAAACTGGATCCTTTTTGCTCTGATGCATTTTGGATTCAAAATGTAGTTTCCAAACGCGCGTCAAGTTCTCATCTCATCCTGTGGAGGCAGCGTGTAGTAAAACCAGCACGCACTCCTTTCTCCAAGCCAGTAATGAAATGTACTCCTGGCTGATGTTTCCTACATACATGACCAGTCTCCTCCGTACATGATGGACCTCCTGTACACTCGCACATCGAGGCGAGACCTTCGGTCAGCTCTCGAGGGTTTTCTTAGTGCATCTCGGACACATTCAGACCGTGCTCTCCAGCCGGTAGCGCCTAAGCTGTGGAAAAGCCTCCCAATTAGTTTGAGGTCTTTGGACCCTGTGGATCCTTTTTTTAAAAAGCAGCAAAACACATCTATCAGACACGCATTAGTGTAGACGTGCAGAGGTAGTGTGGAAGGAAGAAAACTCTTCCTTCCACACTACTATCCAAAGCTATCCAAACAGCTGAGTTTCACAGAAATTCACAGCCGAGCTGCAGAAATCTCTGTGATCGGGTTCTGACCAAGGTTACAGGAAGAGACAGACAAACAGACGATGTCGGCTCGGCTGAGCGGAGAAACTAAAAGAGACAATCATACCCCAGATTAACAAGCATTTATATTCTGTCAGCTCCAGGGTCGGCTTCTTAGAGATCCAGCTGGCAGGAAGGTTCAGGTTAGAAATCTTTACAAAGAAGGACGTGACGGAGCGCTCAGTGCCGTATGTCACACGTTTGGATGAATCAAAAGTACTGGAGGGCTTCTTCTGTAATCGTTGAGCCTAAATTAACAACAATGATAAATGTGTTACAGCAACACCCTCCCTGATAGCTTGGATTGCATGGCTGTCAAGCTAGAGAGGGGGCGGGGCTTCCTACCTGGTTGTACGGCCAATGGATGGGGAGCACCGTCTCCACTAGCTGAGGCGGGCAGGATTAATGTTTGGACTGTGAGCTACTTCGTGAGAATCTTTTGATGTGAGAGTGATTATGTGATTATGATTTATGTCCTCCCTGTACACACGTGGGTGTACCCGCCACTCGCCCAGTGACATCTGCGATCGGCTCCGCCCACACAGAAGAGGACACGCGGGATAGATAATGGATAGATTAGATCACCAAACATTTTTAGAGAACGTTAACATTACGAGCACTTGAGCAACTTGTGGTTGGTGTCTGCAAAAAAAAGCTCTCAGGTCTCGTCCTTCTCTGGGAGGGTGTTACGGGTCACACTGAAGCCGAGTGCTGT
>CM036548.1:427500-452500 GCA_020745685.1 Tautogolabrus adspersus | reverse complement strand
GTAAATTCCACCACCAGGGGGCTCTCAATCAAAACAACAACAAAACATGGCGTTGAGGCTTGCGGGGAATCATGGGAGAGATTTTCTCTGCTACTAGTCCCCACCATGACCCCCCCTCCCCCCATAGCCCTGTCCCCCCCACCCTTGAAAAGGCCTGGCAGCTTTCAGTAGCAACGAGGGGAGCCCTACGTTTGCTCAAGCTGTTTTTCCCCCAGGTAAGGCTCTTGAGATTTTGGAGGGGCCGAGCTCAGCTCCCCGCCCAGAAACTTAGGGATGAAGGGATGATGAAGCAGCTTTACTTTAGAAGGTCAGTATTTTATTTTGAAGTAACAAGCTGCTGACTCCATCTTTAATGTTTACAGAAATTTAAGACACCACCTCTCACGTTTGATCTCCCCTCGACTGAGTCATTGAGTTCAGGTATTTGGGACTCTGGATCGACCCCGAGCTCTCTTTCAAGCCACATACTGATTTTATCACTAAATGAATTTATGGCTGTCGGGGTTCACTGTGTTGTTCAGTCAATTGTTTGTCATTTCAAATTAGAAGAAGAATCATCTCTCAGTTAACTTCACCCATCCTCAATTATGCTGATATTGTTTACAGAACCTGAGACACAGTTTACCTCCAGCGCCTTAAAGTACAAAAACACTAACATCAGCATTCATCTAAAGCCGTGTTCACATCTACACTCCTGAACATATTTAGATCATTTCAGGAGGACTGCTCCTTAAATCCTCCTGATCTGGATGTTCACACATGCACCTCACAGCGGAAGACTATCCCTGTCTGACAGGAGGGGGCGGAGTCTCCTGAGGTAAGACGTGACGTAAACAGAATGTCGTAAACAGAACGACATGGAAGTGACAAAAACAGAGTCCTCTACACGACGCTATAATGAGAATATGTGTCTTTCTATCAATGCTACGTGTCGTTGAACAGAATCACAATCTGAACTAAAGAGTGGAGAAGAACATACTGGAGAACAGGAAACAGAATGCAGCAGGTTCATTAGAGCACGGAGATCGTAGAGGTGGCGTGCAGACAGTCTATGGTCGTGCAGCGATCACAGGGAATAAACGTCACCACCCCCTCCCACTCGCTCGAGGTGAATTCTCCTGATTATATCCTGCTGCGTTCTCACATCAGCTCACTCTGACTTTCTGCAGAATAAATACGAGGAGGCTGGAGGAGAAACTCCGGGTGAAGAGAGAAACATTCAGCTGTTTGTGTTCACACATGAGTCAAATCAGTGAGTCAGGAGTTCTAACAGAGGCGCGGCTTGTCAACAGGCAAGGCAGGTAACTGCTGGGGGCCTCAGGCCACTAGGGGGCCTTGAGGGCCGACCAACTTTAAACCCCAGCAGTGGCCATCACTCAGGTCCTCTGAGCAGTCGGTCTTTCTTGTACCGATAGCTCAGCAAAAACTCGGGGACAACCGTGCCATCTCAGGTGATCGCCCTCGTCTGTGGGATCAATGCCCCCCCCCCCTCATCAGAGACGCTAACTCATTAATTTCATTCAAAGCACAACTAAAAAAAAAGTCTTTCTTTGTTGTTGTTTTTACGCCTCGTCTGTGCAGCACTGCGGTCGCCTGCTCTTTTAAGTCCGTTTAAAATGGCTTCTTTCTGTTTGACTCAAATCAAAAATAATCACTGTTATTGTGGAGCTTCAGGCTCCTTCTCTTCACCTCTGCATGTCCGTCCCCTCCAGATTACACCTTTGTCTCGATTACCTGAAACTAAACAATCAATTTCATCTGATGGAAGTGTGACCCGTGTCTGATTCACAGATAATAACACGATGTGATTACATGAAATAATAACAGAGATCGATACATGATGATGTGAAATCTGATGTGGTAAATTCACGCAGGCCTTGGTGGGATTGTCCGTTCCCTTAACACCTTCTTCCTTCGTTGTTGTTTTTGTTAGACTGGGCGCCGCTCACACACACACAGTCATTTTTTGTCCGGCTGTAATCGCCCCTTACTGAATATTGCATCAATCTTATTGGCACAGTCGATAGAAAGTGGGTGTTGATAATCCTTCCAGACCCTCTGCCAGTAACAGAGGCTGAAGCTCGCAGACTGCACAGCGATCTGAAGCATATTCATTGCACTCTATGGATTGAGAATTGGTGCAGTGTCGCCGTGTGACCAACATCGCTGGAGATGGGGGCGGCCTCCACTGGCGCCACATTCATCACAATAGATTTTTTTCTGCCCCCGAGGGACGGAGCAGAAATAATTTCTCTAAATAGTCTTCTATATTGTGTGACCGCCGTGTTTCCTTCTTAGTCCTGACCATCAAAAAGCAGTTTGTTCTGAACGTTGCATCTGCAGAGGAAAGCGTTCTCTTTATCTTAAACTCTGTGGAAATAAAGCATGATGACAGCTTGTGTGTGAACACGATGAACGAGCATCTTCCCCGAGTGTGCAGAGAAGTGTGATGACGTAACATGAATGTGTTTGGTATCAAAGATGAATCAATCTGTTGTTTCTGGTCCTAAAGGGCCGAGTTCATGTATGTTTTAAACCCTTGCTCCTTTATTTCCTCATATTTTGGGCTCTGAATGATTAAAGCTGCACATCGCTTTGGATTGGACGCAGTAGATTGCTTTGTCAGCAGCTGAGAGACGTCCTGTGAAATCATCCTTTGGGGAAAATGGCCCCAAAAAAAGTGTGTCCACCAGAAGTCCTTGTCCTGACAGGCTCAGATAATAATCACTAGTGATCCCTGCAGAGACGTCTTTTTTTGAAAGTTAAAGGTATCCTGAACATTAAAGGCACGCTGTGTAAATTCCACCACCAGGGGGCTCTCAATCAAAACAAGTCAAAAAAGAGGTCATGGCCGACGGGAAATCATGGGAGTTCCCTCTGCTAGTCCCCACCCCCCAACCCGATGAAAACGACCTCTGAGATGACCGTAGTCATGACGACCGGGTGAAACCCCCCTGAGGAAGAGAATATGTTTGCAGACGAGCTAATGTATCCGAGTATAATCTACATGATGTTTTTATCACAGCAGCTCATACAGCAACAGTACGGCAGCTTTCAGTAGCAGCTAACGCTTCATTATGCAGCGGACTTTGACGTAGCATCCGGTGTTTCCACGGCAACGATACACATGGCTGACTCCGTCATGGCCACTACAATAAGACACGTCCTGTTACAAACTATAAAATGAAGGACATTTCACTCCAAACGATGTCAACACAGACATTAAAGCTCAAACTAAAGACTGGTTTGTCATTTAGAAACAGAGCCCAGGTAAACAAGCCGTCGATATCTTCAAGGATCCGACTGTGTCGCAAATCATTCTACATATCAAATAGGTGTGTGTCTGTGTGTGTGTGTGTGTGTGTGTGTGTGTGTGTGTGTGTGTGTGTGTGTGTGTCTGCGTGTGTGTGTGTGTGTCTGCGTGTGTGTTTGTGAGTGTGCGTGTGTCTGCGTGTGTCTGCGTGTGTGTGTGTGTGTGTGTGTGTGTGTGTGTGTGTGTGTGTGTGTGTGTGTCTGTGTGTGTGTGTGTGTGTGTCTGCGTGTGTGTGTGTGTGTGTGTCTGCGTGTGTGTGTGTGTGTTTGTGAGTGTGCGTGTGTCTGCGTGTGTGTGTGTGTGTGTGTGTCTGCGTGTGTGTTTGTGAGTGTGCGTGTGTCTGCGTGTGTGTGTGTGTGTTTGTGAGTGTGCGTGTGTCTGCGTGTGTGTGTGTGTGTTTGTGAGTGTGCGTGTGTCTGCGTGTGTGTGTGTGTGTGTGTGTCTGCGTGTGTGTTTGTGAGTGTGCGTGTGTCTGCGTGTGTGTGTGTGTGTTTGTGAGTGTGCGTGTGTCTGCGTGTGTGTGTGTTTGGCTGAGGATAAAATATGAAGTCTAAAAGTCTTTTCTTTTCATGAGTCTGTAGAGCTGCACTCAGTCCGAGATCACGCTGAGAGCGTTGAAGGCGAACAAACACGGCGTTCAGTCACTTTATTGAACGTCACCTTTGAAAATATGATGGACATTGATTGGCGAGGAGACTTAATCTTGAGGATGAAGTAAAGCTTGTGTTTTTCCCAGACGCTTCATCTTCAGAACATTATTATCGTATATTATCAATAATATCAGAAAAGGCCAAATGTATGATCAATTTATATTTTTAATGTCTTCTCAACCAAACTTTGTTTGTGACTGGAAACAATCACATCAGCGCCTGACTGACACGCCCTCCTCTCTCTACCTGCCAATCAGATCAACACCCGATGCCCTGCTGAACAACAGTCTGCAGGAAAAACATACACTGTAAATCTGAATGTTTGAAGCCTGAGTGACGTCACCATCTGTTCCTGCAGGGGGCGCTGGAGTCCCATCGATGGCGGTCTCCATGCTGGAAATGCTGTCTCAGCCTAACTTTCAGTCAACCTAACGACAGGCTGAGAGCTGGAGCTGAGGCGGGTTTTAAGCCTCCTGACAAACCGTTACACCGCGCCCACCTGTCAATCAGGTCAGCTACACGCCTTATTGTGAATAACTCTTATCCTTCATCAAATCAAAACTGATGAGTCATCAAAACATTCACCCCCCGTACAGTGTGTGCTGATCGAGACATGAGCTAATCAGACCTGTTTGGTTTTTTGAACCAGGCTGTAAACATGTTAATGTCTGCTGTAAAAACAGGCTTTTTAGAATGGGTGTGTATGTGACTTCCTGTGCTTCTGCAGCCAGCCTCTAGTGGACACTACAGGAACTGCAGGATTTTACACTTCAGCATCGGCTTCATATTTCAACACCAGAGTTTGCTGCTTGAGGAAAACATCAACCTGAGATGCAACTAGCTGAGATACACAGCTCCTGGAGTCAGAGCAGTTCCTCTGTTCTTTAGCTTATTAACATTAACGTGGTGTGCAGGGCGTCGTTTTGCACTTCAGTGTGGTATTTAGGTCCTGTCTCCATGCACGCTAATTTTAAAATACGATCATTTTAAAGCTGCAGTACAATATTGCTGTATTTTCCGTGTTTGATAATTTATGAAACCACAAAGATGTGCAATGGGTCATTTCTGAAGCCGTTCACTCTTTTATGGGACGTTTAGTTTGATTTACCTTTCACGTTGCTGCAGCTTCTTATAGTTTCACTTTTACATTTTCTGGAGGCGTTAATTAAAGAGTAAATTCTCTTTAGATAACAAAAAGTACAAAATATTATCCAACATATATATCTACTGACAAACTGTAATTAAAAGTCTTAAAATTTAAAAATGTAGAAATCTATAAGAACAATGGGACAAAAGAGACAAAGCAGGATGGCGTTCTGTGTTCGCCGTGAGATCAGGATGACGAGGTGGTTAGTCCTGGTGATATTATCAAGCTTTCCTGCTGCATGTACTTTCATTGTGTTGCATCATATCCAACATGATGATGAATGTTCGACAATGTGAGGCCAGTGTCCCTGGATGTTTAGACGCACGTTCTTTCCGGCTCGTTTTCTATCTAAGAAGAAATTTGGTGTCACACGGCGCTGTTCTGCCTCATTTACCTTCTGATAAATTCATCAGGCCTTGAATGTGCGCAGCAGTGGGTGTGCTGTGAGTGGCTGCTTCACATTCATTAGCCGAGAGACTCTGCAGCTGTATCGCCTCCGTCACACACAAACACGCACACACGCCGTCACTTCTGCTGTGCTGCTGAATAAACCAGCTCGTCTGCGGCACGTTCCAGGTGCTTCAGATGGGGGATAATTAGTTGTGAAGTGTGTGCTCGCTGAGCTAACCTGAAGCATGAAATTTAAAGTAAATATATGTGTGTGGTTCTCCGCCACACCGGAAACAGATTCCAGCTCATAAAAGATGGATGTCTGGCACAGCGGTCTCCACCTGCTGCGAGGGAATTTACTGAGAGCATAGCAATATTCCTCCCACAGACCCGCGGTGAAGAGAGTCATATCATGTGGTAATGAAAGCCACTTCAAGTCAAAGCAAACTTTCAAAAATGGAAACCTGCTGCTGGAAAAAAGCCTCACGTCGGCCTCTGACAAGGACGAGTTAGGCCGTATGCAAAGAGAGAAACGCGTGGTGAAACTGATCACGAGTTTTACAAGTCCCACTTTACTATCCTTTATAACCAATCACAGCCCTCCTTTATAACCAATCACAGCCCTCCTTTAAAAACCAATCACATCCCTCCTTTATAACCAATCACAGCCCTCCTTTATAACCAATCACAGCCCTCCTTTAAAGACCAATCACATCCCTCCTTTACAACCAATCACAGCCCTCCTTTAAAGACCAATCACATCCCTCCTTTATAACCAATCACAGCCCTCCTTTACAACCAATCACAGCCCTCCTTTACAACCAATCACATCCCTCCTTTATAACCAATCACAGCCCTCCTTTACAACCAATCACATCCCTCCTTTAAAGACCAATCACATCCCTCCTTTAAAGACCAATCACATCCCTCCTTTACAACCAATCACAGCCCTCCTTTACAACCAATCACATCCCTCCTTTATAACCAATCACAGCCCTCCTTTACAACCAATCACATCCCTCCTTTACAACCAATCACAGCCCTCCTTTATATCCAATCACAGCCCTCCTTTATAACCAATCACAGCCCTCCTTTATAACCAATCACAGCCCTCCTTTACAACCAATCACATCCCTCCTTTACAACCAATCACAGCCCTCCTTTATAACCAATCACAGCCCTCCTTTAAAGACCAATCACATCCCTCCTTTATAACCAATCACAGCCCTCCTTTACAACCAATCACAGCCCTCCTTTACAACCAATCACAGCCCTCCTTTACATCCAATCACAGCCCTCCTTTACAACCAATCACAGCCCTCCTTTATAACCAATCACAGCCCTCCTTTAAAGACCAATCACATCCCTCCTTTACAACCAATCACAGCCCTCCTTTATAACCAATCACAGCCCTCCTTTACAACCAATCACAGCCCTCCTTTACAACCAATCACAGCCCTCCTTTATAACCAATCACAGCCCTCCTTTATTGGGCTGTTTCAGTGAGTTAGCCGGCTGGCTAGTTTGGTTATTGAACTTACCAATAAACTATAACACTGATCAAAATAACATTCAGTTTTATTCAGCTATCGTTCCCTCACTCCTCTGTATAAATAAACACTTTCAGTATCGGCTAATTTATCGCAGATATGCGCCCATATTACGATTTCTTCAGCAGTCAGATATCATTTCATTTGAGTTTTGTTGTATTAAACTAGCTGTTCTCTGTCACCAGCAGAGGGCGCTTTATGGATTACAACAAGCATCATCACTCTGCAGAGTGTCGAGCCGTGATGCTCGTACACGCTCAGTTACTCTCCAGCTGAGTCACCATCTTGTCTTCATCATAAATCTTTTCCACGAGTGTTATCTAAATCTATCTCTACAGATCGTAGATCTAAGAAAGATATCGGCCGATATGTTGCTATCGGATTTTTTTCTCTTCCTAATATCGGTATCGGCCCCAAAGTTCTTATATCGGTCGGGAACTAATAAACGTGTTAACATGTTATTGGTGGAAAAAGAAGCTATGACATGTCTCTAGATTTAAGCCATGTAACACTCCCGTCCTGCATAGAGAAGTTTCACATTGTTAGAATAACCTTACAGTATGTTGACTCTTTGAGGGCTGATAGAAACAGACCAATCATATTGTATTGTACCGTCCATCCAACAAACATTCAGACATCCCGTCGATGAAAACGAGAATCAAAGAAGAGTTACAAACATTCATGAAACCCTAACATGTTTTAATCATCATGTTATTATCTTTGTGTTGATTTTTCTTCTTTGAAATCTTCTAAAATTAAATATTTATGAGATTTAGGGAGTTCTGTTGGAGAGAAAAACAAGCGATTTAAATAAATAGTTTGGCTTCTCGTTGGCTTTGAATTGTTTTCATGATTATTGTGACATTTACAAAGAGCTCATTAATAATCTGAAAATAAGAATCAGAGTATCAGAGTTTAATATCGACTGTAGAAACATCCCTGTAATCAAATGTTGTCCACTCGTTAGATTACCCAATTCATTATTCATGAGAAAAAACATTTAGCTGCATCACTTATTAAATTACTTTCCATCACTTAGCACGCTTAGCTCGCACAAAGGTACCACACACACATACACACACGTACACACACACACACACACACACACGCACACACACGCACACACACACACACACAGTAACACACACACACACACACACACACACACAGTAACACACACACGCACACACACACAGAAACACACACACACACATATAGAAACACACACACAGTAACACACACAGAAACACACACATACAGTAACACACACACACACACACACACACACACAGAAAAACACATAGTTACACACACACACAGTAACACACACACACACACAGAAACACACATAGTTACAAACACACACACAGCAACACACACACACACACACACACACACACAGTAACACACACACACACACACACACACACACACAAAGTAACACACACACACACACACACACACAGTAACACACACACACACACACACACACACACAAAGTAACACACACACACACACACACTGGCAGCAGGTATTGCAAGTAGTTAAGAACATCTCAGGTGTTTTCAGTGCAGGATAATCTAAGAAAGATACGATAAGCAGCCTAGCGTCCAAAGCTCCAACAAAGACTAACTAACGATAACGTGGGGGGGTGAGGGTATTTTAACAACAAAGACTAACTGTAACGATAACGTGGGGGGGTTAGGGTATTTTAACAACAAAGACTAACTGTAACGATAACGTGGGGGGGTGAGGGTATTTTAACAACAAAGACTAACTAACGATAACGTGGGGGGGTGAGGGTATTTTAACAACAAAGACTAACTAACGATAACGTGGGGGGGTGAGGGTATTTTAACAACAAAGACTAACTGTAACGATAACGTGGGGGGGTGAGGGTATTTTAACAACAAAGACTAACTGTAATGATAACGTGGGGGGGTGAGGGTATTTTAACAACAAAGACTAACTGTAACGATAACGTGGGGGGGTGAGGGTATTTTAACAACAAAGACTAACTGTAACGATAACGTGGGGGGGGTGAGGGTATTTTAACAACAAAGACTAACTAACGATAACGTGGGGGGGTGAGGGTATTTTAACAACAAAGACTAACTAACGATAACGTGGGGGGGTGAGGGTATTTTAACAACAAAGACTAACTGTAACGATAACGTGGGGGGGTGAGGGTATTTTAACAACAAAGACTAACTGTAACGATAACGTGGGGGGGTGAGGGTATTTTAACAACAAAGACTAACTGTAACGATAACGTGGGGGGGTGAGGGTATTTTAACAACAAAGACTAACTGTAACGATAACGTGGGGGGGTGAGGGTATTTTAACAACAAAGACTAACTGCAACGATAACGTGGGGGGGTGAGGGTATTTTAACAACAAAGACTAACTAACGATAACGTGGGGGGGTTAGGGTATTTTAACAACAAAGACTAACTAACGATAACGTGGGGGGGTGAGGGTATTTTAACAACAAAGACTAACTAACGATAACGTGGGGGGGGTGAGGGTATTTTAACAACAAAGACTAACTGTAACGATAACGTGGGGGGGGTGAGGGTATTTTAACAACAAAGACTAACTGTAACGATAACGTGGGGGGGTGAGGGTATTTTAACAACAAAGACTAACTGTAACGATAACGTGGGGGGGTGAGGGTATTTTAACAACAAAGACTAACTAACGATAACGTGGGGGGGGTGAGGGTATTTTAACAACAAAGACTAACTGTAACGATAACGTGGGGGGGGTGAGGGTATTTTAACAACAAAGACTAACTGTAACGATAACGTGGGGGGGGTGAGGGTATTTTAACAACAAAGACTAACTGTAACGATAACGTGGGGGGGGTGAGGGTATTTTAACAACAAAGACTAACTAACGATAACGTGGGGGGGGTGAGGGTATTTTAACAACAAAGACTAACTGTAACGATAACGTGGGGGGGTGAGGGTATTTTAACAACAAAGACTAACTGTAACGATAACGTGGGGGGGGTGAGGGTATTTTAACAACAAAGACTAACTGTAACGATAACGTGGGGGGGGTGAGGGTATTTTAACAACAAAGACTAACTGTAACGATAACGTGGGGGGGTGAGGGTATTTTAACAACAAAGACTAACTAACGATAACGTGGGGGGGGTTAGGGTATTTTAACAACAAAGACTAACTGTAACGATAACGTGGGGGGGTGAGGGTATTTTAACAACAAAGACTAACTGTAACGATAACGTGGGGGGGTGAGGGTATTTTAACAACAAAGACTAACTGTAACGATAACGTGGGGGGGGTGAGGGTATTTTAACAACAAAGACTAACTGTAACGATAACGTGGGGGGGGTGAGGGTATTTTAACAACAAAGACTAACTGTAACGATAACGTGGGGGGGTGAGGGTATTTTAACAACAAAGACTAACTAACGATAACGTGGGGGGGGTGAGGGTATTTTAACAACAAAGACTAACTGTAACGATAACGTGGGGGGGGTGAGGGTATTTTAACAACAAAGACTAACTGTAACGATAACGTGGGGGGGTGAGGGTATTTTAACAACAAAGACTAACTAACGATAACGTGGGGGGGTGAGGGTATTTTAACAACAAAGACTAACTGTAACGATAACGTGGGGGGGTGAGGGTATTTTAACAACAAAGACTAACTAACGATAACGTGGGGGGGTTAGGGTATTTTAACAACAAAGACTAACTAACGATAACGTGGGGGGGTGAGGGTATTTTAACAACAAAGACTAACTGTAACGATAACGTGGGGGGGTTGAGGGTATTTTAACAACAAAGACTAACTGTAACGATAACGTGGGGGGGTGAGGGTATTTTAACAACAAAGACTAACTGTAACGAGAACGTGGGGGGGTGAGGGTATTTTAACAACAAAGACTAACTGTAATGATAACGTGGGGGGGTGAGGGTATTTTAACAACAAAGACTAACTGTAACGATAACGTGGGGGGGTGAGGTATTTTAACAACAAAGACTAACTGTAACGATAAAGTGGGGGGGGTGAGGGTATTTTAACAACAAAGACTAACTGTATCGATAACGTGGGGGGGTGAGGGTATTTTACAACAAAGACTAACTGTAACGATAACGTGGGGGGTGAGGGTATTTTAACAACAAAGACTAACTGAACGATAACGTGGGGGGGGTGAGGGTATTTTAACAACAAAGACTAACTAACGATAACGTGGGGGGGTTAGGGTATTTTAACAACAAAGACTAACTGTAACGATAACGTGGGGGGGGGTGAGGGTATTTTAACAACAAAGACTAACTAACGATAACGTGGGGGGGTGAGGGTATTTTAACAACAAAGACTAACTGTAACGATAACGTGGGGGGGTGAGGGTATTTTAACAACAAAGACTAACTGTAACGATAACGTGGGGGGGTGAGGGTATTTTAACAACAAAGACTAACTAACGATAACGTGGGGGGGGTGAGGGTATTTTAACAACAAAGACTAACTGTAACGATAACGTGGGGGGGTGAGGGTATTTTAACAACAAAGACTAACTGTAACGATAACGTGGGGGGGTTAGGGTATTTTAACAACAAAGACTAACTGTAACGATAACGTGGGGGGGTGAGGGTATTTTAACAACAAAGACTAACTGTAACGATAACGTGGGGGGGGTGAGGGTATTTTAACAACAAAGACTAACTGTAACGATAACGTGGGGGGGGGTGAGGGGTATTTTAACAACAAAGACTAACTAACGATAACGTGGGGGGGGTGAGGGTATTTTAACAACAAAGACTAACTGTAACGATAACGTGGGGGGGTGAGGGTATTTTAACAACAAAGACTAACTGTAACGATAACGTGGGGGGGTGAGGGTATTTTAACAACAAAGACTAACTGTAACGATAACGTGGGGGGGGTGAGGGTATTTTAACAACAAAGACTAACTGTAACGATAACGTGGGGGGGTGAGGGTATTTTAACAACAAAGACTAACTGTAACGATAACGTGGGGGGGGTGAGGGTATTTTAACAACAAAGACTAACTGTAACGATAACGTGGGGGGGGTGAGGGTATTTTAACAACAAAGACTAACTGTAACGATAACGTGGGGGGGTGAGGGTATTTTAACAACAAAGACTAACTGTAACGATAACGTGGGGGGGTGAGGGTATTTTAACAACAAAGACTAACTGTAACGATAACGTGGGGGGGTGAGGGTATTTTAACAACAAAGACTAACTGTAACGATAACGTGGGGGGGTGAGGGTATTTTAACAACAAAGACTAACTGTAACGATAACGTGGGGGGGGTGAGGGTATTTTAACAACAAAGACTAACTGTAACGATAACGTGGGGGGGGTGAGGGTATTTTAACAACAAAGACTAACTGTAACGATAACGTGGGGGGGTGAGGGTATTTTAACAACAAAGACTAACTGTAACGATAACGTGGGGGGGGTGAGGGTATTTTAACAACAAAGACTAACTGTAACGATAACGTGGGGGGGTGAGGGTATTTTAACAACAAAGACTAACTGTAACGATAACGTGGGGGGGTGAGGGTATTTTAACAACAAAGACTAACTGTAACGATAACGTGGGGGGGGTGAGGGTATTTTAACAACAAAGACTAACTGTAACGATAACGTGGGGGGGGTGAGGGTATTTTAACAACAAAGACTAACTGTAACGATAACGTGGGGGGGGTGAGGGTATTTTAACAACAAAGACTAACTGTAACGATAACGTGGGGGGGGTGAGGGTATTTTAACAACAAAGACTAACTGTAACGATAACATGGGGGGGTGAGGGTATTTTAACAACAAAGACTAACTAACGATAACGTGGGGGGGTGAGGGTATTTTAACAACAAAGACTAACTGTAACGATAACGTGGGGGGGTGAGGGTATTTTAACAACAAAGACTAACTAACGATAACGTGGGGGGGTGAGGGTATTTTAACAACAAAGACTAACTGTAACGATAACGTGGGGGGGTGAGGGTATTTTAACAACAAAGACTAACTGTAACGATAACGTGGGGGGGTGAGGGTATTTTAACAACAAAGACTAACTGTAACGATAACGTGGGGGGGGTGAGGGTATTTTAACAACAAAGACTAACTAACGATAACGTGGGGGGGGTGAGGGTATTTTAACAACAAAGACTAACTAACGATAACGTGGGGGGGTGAGGGTATTTTAACAACAAAGACTAACTAACGATAACGTGGGGGGGTGAGGGTATTTTAACAACAAAGACTAACTAACGATAACGTGGGGGGGGTGAGGGTATTTTAACAACAAAGACTAACTGTAACGATAACGTGGGGGGGTTAGGGTATTTTAACAACAAAGACTAACTAACGATAACGTGGGGGGGGTGAGGGTATTTTAACAACAAAGACTAACTAACGATAACGTGGGGGGGGTGAGGGTATTTTAACAACAAAGACTAACTGTAACGATAACGTGGGGGGGTTAGGGTATTTTAACAACAAAGACTAACTAACGATAACGTGGGGGGGGGTGAGGGTATTTTAACAACAAAGACTAACTGTAACGATAACGTGGGGGGGTGAGGGGTATTTTAACAACAAAGACTAACTGTAACGATAACGTGGGGGGGTTAGGGTATTTTAACAACAAAGACTAACTGTAACGATAACGTGGGGGGGTGAGGGTATTTTAACAACAAAGACTAACTGTAACGATAACGTGGGGGGGGGTGAGGGTATTTTAACAACAAAGACTAACTGTAACGATAACGTGGGGGGGTGAGGGTATTTTAACAACAAAGACTAACTGTAACGATAACGTGGGGGGGGTGAGGGTATTTTAACAACAAAGACTAACTGTAACGATAACGTGGGGGGGTGAGGGTATTTTAACAACAAAGACTAACTAACGATAACGTGGGGGGGGTGAGGGTATTTTAACAACAAAGACTAACTGTAACGATAACGTGGGGGGGGTGAGGGTATTTTAACAACAAAGACTAACTGTAACGATAACGTGGGGGGGGTGAGGGTATTTTAACAACAAAAGACTAACTGTAACGATAACGTGGGGGGGGGTGAGGGTATTTTAACAACAAAGACTAACTGTAACGATAACGTGGGGGGGTGAGGGTATTTTAACAACAAAGACTAACTGTAACGATAACGTGGGGGGGTGAGGGTATTTTAACAACAAAGACTAACTGTAACGATAACGTGGGGGGGGGTGAGGGTATTTTAACAACAAAGACTAACTGTAACGATAACGTGGGGGGGGTGAGGGTATTTTAACAACAAAGACTAACTGTAACGATAACGTGGGGGGGTGAGGGTATTTTAACAACAAAGACTAACTGTAACGATAACGTGGGGGGGGTGAGGGTATTTTAACAACAAAGACTAACTGTAATGATAACGTGGGGGGGTGAGGGTATTTTAACAACAAAGACTAACTGTTACGATAACGTGGGGGGGTGAGGGTATTTTAACAACAAAGACTAACTGTAACGATAACGTGGGGGGGGTTAGGGTATTTTAACAACAAAGACTAACTAACGATAACGTGGGGGGGGTGAGGGTATTTTAACAACAAAGACTAACTGTAACGATAACGTGGGGGGGGTGAGGGTATTTTAACAACAAAGACTAACTAACGATAACGTGGGGGGGGTGAGGGTATTTTAACAACAAAGACTAACTAACGATAACGTGGGGGGGTGAGGGTATTTTAACAACAAAGACTAACTGTAACGATAACGTGGGGGGGGGGTGAGGGTATTTTAACAACAAAGACTAACTGTAATGATAACGTGGGGGGGTGAGGGTATTTTAACAACAAAGACTAACTGTAACGATAACGTGGGGGGGTGAGGGTATTTTAACAACAAAGACTAACTGTAACGATAACGTGGGGGGGTGAGGGTATTTTAACAACAAAGACTAACTGTTACGATAACGTGGGGGGGGTGAGGGTATTTTAACAACAAAGACTAACTGTAATGATAACGTGGGGGGGTTAGGGTATTTTAACAACAAAGACTAACTAACGATAACGTGGGGGGGTGAGGGTATTTTAACAACAAAGACTAACTGTAACGATAACGTGGGGGGGGTGAGGGTATTTTAACAACAAAGACTAACTAACGATAACGTGGGGGGGGTGAGGGTATTTTAACAACAAAGACTAACTGTAACGATAACGTGGGGGGGGTGAGGGTATTTTAACAACAAAGACTAACTGTAACGATAACGTGGGGGGGGGTGAGGGTATTTTAACAACAAAGACTAACTGTAACGATAACGTGGGGGGGTGAGGGTATTTTAACAACAAAGACTAACTGTAATGATAACGTGGGGGGGTGAGGGTATTTTAACAACAAAGACTAACTGTAACGATAACGTGGGGGGGTGAGGGTATTTTAACAACAAAGACTAACTGTAATGATAACGTGGGGGGGTGAGGGTATTTTAACAACAAAGACTAACTGTAACGATAACGTGGGGGGGTTAGGGTATTTTAACAACAAAGACTAACTGTAACGATAACGTGGGGGGGTGAGGGTATTTTAACAACAAAGACTAACTGTAACGATAACGTGGGGGGGTGAGGGTATTTTAACAACAAAGACTAACTAACGATAACGTGGGGGGGTGAGGGTATTTTAACAACAAAGACTAACTAACGATAACGTGGGGGGGTGAGGGTATTTTAACAACAAAGACTAACTGTAACGATAACGTGGGGGGGGTGAGGGTATTTTAACAACAAAGACTAACTAACGATAACGTGGGGGGGTGAGGGTATTTTAACAACAAAGACTAACTGTAACGATAACGTGGGGGGGTGAGGGTATTTTAACAACAAAGACTAACTGTAACGATAACGTGGGGGGGTTAGGGTATTTTAACAACAAAGACTAACTAACGATAACGTGGGGGGGTGAGGGTATTTTAACAACAAAGACTAACTGTAACGATAACGTGGGGGGGGTGAGGGTATTTTAACAACAAAGACTAACTGTAACGATAACGTGGGGGGGTGAGGGTATTTTAACAACAAAGACTAACTAACGATAACGTGGGGGGGTGAGGGTATTTTAACAACAAAGACTAACTGTAACGATAACGTGGGGGGGTTAGGGTATTTTAACAACAAAGACTAACTAACGATAACGTGGGGGGGGTGAGGGTATTTTAACAACAAAGACTAACTGTAATGATAACGTGGGGGGGGTGAGGGTATTTTAACAACAAAGACTAACTGTAACGATAACGTGGGGGGGTTAGGGTATTTTAACAACAAAGACTAACTGTAACGATAACGTGGGGGGGGTGAGGGTATTTTAACAACAAAGACTAACTGTAACGATAACGTGGGGGGGGTTAGGGTATTTTAACAACAAAGACTAACTAACGATAACGTGGGGGGGTGAGGGTATTTTAACAACAAAGACTAACTGTAACGATAACGTGGGGGGGTGAGGGTATTTTAACAACAAAGACTAACTGTAACGATAACGTGGGGGGGTTAGGGTATTTTAACAACAAAGACTAACTGTAACGATAACGTGGGGGGGTGAGGGTATTTTAACAACAAAGACTAACTAACGATAACGTGGGGGGGTGAGGGTATTTTAACAACAAAGACTAACTAACGATAACGTGGGGGGGTGAGGGTATTTTAACAACAAAGACTAACTAACGATAACGTGGGGGGGTTAGGGTATTTTAACAACAAAGACTAACTGTAACGATAACGTGGGGGGGGTGAGGGTATTTTAACAACAAAGCCAGAGGGACTTTGACTTCTCTCTGTTTTTAGACTGTCAGGACTCCATGATATATTTAATTAGGATTTATTTAATATCTGCTTCATTAATGTTCAAAATGTCTCGTATTATAACGTAAAGATAAAAGTTTGTTTTTATCTGCTGGCCGACACTATCTGCCGATATTAGCGTATCACGTGGATAACAGTAACGGCTAATTTTATCTCCGATATAACAAGGTTTAATGAATTTATATTTGATCAATAATTGTTCATTTTTTAGTGAAAATGTGTTTCAGTGCACTTCTGTTATTCTGGACAACAACGGCTTTTGTTCATCTTAAAAAATAATGATAATCTCGTCCTCATTTCTAATTCTTCACGAGTGTTTGCTAAAAGCATGAAATGTGTGAATATCTACATCACTGATCTCTAAAGATCAAAGATGGTTATAAGACAGATCTCGGCAGATATATCGGCCCCTAACCTCCCACATAAGATTTAATGTCAACCAGGACAAACAGCCTCTCTCTTCGTGCTGTGCTCATTGAATAATTAAAACAGGCAGAAAATGTTGTTTCAATGCGTCTGTTTGGCGATTACTGTAAAGGTCACACCGTTATTTATACATTATCAATTAACTCCTGCTGACACACACAGAGCTGACGCGTCCCGTGACGTGCTCCACATGTCTTTGTTGTCAAGTAGGAACAGGAGAGCGTTTGCCACCAGACGAAGGCCATATAAAACCCGCCGTGACACGTCTCCACTCGCCCTCCTTCTGCTTGTTGGCGGTAAATACGAGAGCAGCTCTTTGACCTCCAGGAGTGTTTCGCCGTTTCATCCCAGCACAGCGTGTCAGAGTCGATCGCTGCACACATTTGAGAGGCACACAACTGTCATAAAAGAGTAACGCAGCCGTCAGTTTGGCTCGGCTCCTCACCTTAACGGAAAGAGTTTAAACCTCGACACGTGCCGAGTCACACGCCGGGTGTCACACTCACCCTCAGAGAGAGTGATAAACAGGAAGATCACATGATACCATCACTGTGTTTGCTGCTTTTTGTCTAAAGCCCAATTATTGTATGTGTGTGTTCCTCAGCTCATAAAATATGGTAAGAAACACTATGAAGAGGATTATATTCGAGGTTAGAGCTAAAGATTCAAACGATGTCCTCAGAGTGCAGCTGCAAGGAGAAGGTACGGGGTGATTGGAATAATTGGGAGCAGGCAAAGCGGTGCTCGATAACAAAAACATCCGAAGCTCACCCTACTTTCAGAGTTTTAAATTACATGACGGGTTATTGGTGCCGTGTGCAAGCAGAGGTGACATTTAGACCTGGATGTGGAGCGGGAGCAACAATCCTGCAGAGCCCAAAATGGAAAGGTCAATCCTCCGGGGAGCAGGAACATCCTCCACTAAATGAAATCAGTCGGTCATGACGATGCAGAAGTGGAAATGTGTGCATTTTAACTCGAGGAAAGTGTCAGTGCGTCTGGATTTACAAAATACCTGCAGCTGTCTCACTTTAACTCTTTGTTAATTATCATTACAAAGATGTTAATTTAACGTTATTATACTTTAAACAAAACTGTACATTTCAAAATAAAAGCCCATCCCAAGTTAAGGCCCAGTCCCTTTTACTCGCCTGCTGTTGCTGCACGTTGTGGCAGCTCTCAGTTAGAGGCCTCGATGCATTTAGTGTTGATCAGTTTGGGGATCAAAACTTTAATATCAAGGGTCTCTCTCTCTCCCTCTATCTCTCTCTCTTCCTTTCTTTCTTTCTTTCTTTCTTTCTTTCTTTCTTTCTTTCTTTCTTTCTTTCTCCCTCTCTCTCCCTCCCTCTCTCCCTCCCTCTCTCCCTCTCTCTCCACCACAGTGCAACAGGATGCTGTCTGACGAAGGAGATTAAAACAAGTGATTAGTAATTAAATCCAAATCTTAATTTTGTGCACATTTAGATTTAAAACTTTAAAGTCGTTCCTGTCTTTGTTGAGCATGTGTTGTTTGAAAATCATTAAGATCCGTCTCGACGCCTGTCCCAAATAAAGAACGGTTCATTTTATAGACTGAAGGAAATAAAAGCCCGGCTGTTACTAGAAGTTTTACTGTGGATGGATTAATGGATGGATGGACGATGGAGTAATGGATGGTTGGATGGACGAAGGATGGACAATGGATGGATGGATGGATGATGGATGGACGATGGATGGATGGATGATGGATGGACGATGGATGGATGGATGATGGATGGATGGACGATGGATGGACGATGGATGGATGATGGATGGATGGATAGAGGGATGGATGGATGATGGATGGATGATGGATGGTTGGACGATGGATGGACGATGGATGGACGATGGATGGACAATGGATGGATGATGGATGGATGATGGATGGATGGATGGATAGAGGGATGGATGGATGATGGATGGACGATGGATGGATGGATGATGGATGGATGGACGATGGATGGACGATGGATGGATGGATAGAGGGATGGATGGATGATGGATGGATGATGGATGGATGATGGATGGATGGATAGAGGGATGGATGGATGATGGATGGATGATGGATGGATGGTTGGACGATGGATGGACGATGGATGGATGGATAGACGGATGGATGGATGATAGATGGATGATGGATGGATGATGGATGGACGATGGATGGATGATGGATGGATGATGGATGGATGGACGATGGATGGACGATGGATGGATGATGGATGGATGATGGATGGATGGACGATGGATGGACGATGGATGGACGATGGATGGATGGACGATGGATGGATGGACGATGGATGGATGGATGATGGATGGATGATGGATGGATGGATAGAGGGATGGATGGATGATGGATGGATGGTTGGACGATGGATGGACGATGGATGGATGGATAGACGGATGGATGGATGATAGATGGATGATGGATGGATGGATGATGGATGGACGATGGATGGATGATGGATGGATGATGGATGGATGATGGATGGATGATGGATGGACGATGGATGGATGATGGATGGATGATGGATGGACGATGGATGGATGATGGATGGATGATGGATGGATGGATGATGGATGGACGATGGATGGATGATGGATGGATGATTGAGTAATGGATGGATGGACGATGGATGGACGATGGATGGACGATGGATGGATGATGGATGGACGATGGATGGATGGACGATGGATGGACGATGGATGGATGGACGATGGATGGATGATGGATGGACGATGGATGGATGGATGATGGATGGACGATGGATGGATGATGGATGGATGATTGAGTAATGGATGGATGGACGATGGATGGACGATGGATGGATGGATGGAGGGATGGATGGATGATGGATGGATGATGGATGGACCATGGATGGATGGATGATGGATGGATGGATGGATGGATGGACGATGGATGGATGGATAGAGGGATGGATGGATGATGGATGGATGATGGATGGACGATGGATGGATGGATGATGGATGGATGATGGATGGACGATGGATGGATGGATAGAGGGATGGATGGATGATGGATGGATGATGGATGGATGATGGATGGACGATGGATGGATGGATGATGGATGGATGATGGATGGACGATGGATGGATGGATGATGGATGGATGATGGATGGACGATGGATGGATGGATGATGGATGGATGATGGATGGACGATGGATGGATGGATGGATAGAGGGATGGTTGATCCAGAGGGAAATTTAAAGCATCCAGTGGCAGATGACAAAAACATGCATGACATAAAGCATGTGTTACCTCTAACACCCCCCAGACAGAGACCTGTACTCAGACCATGTCCATAACCTGTGCAGGACTAAGAATAGAGACGTGTGTCAAACATTGGAGCAGCTGTAGGTCTGTTAAAGGTTTGAATGTCTTTAACATTTCTTCATATAGAAGCTACGGAGGCCCTAAAGTCCATTCAAGTCAAAAAATAATTCTTGTACGCACAAAATAATTCTCTTTTTTTTAACTTTTTGGGACTTCAGGGCTTCCGTACGAATCTTCTCTGTGATCGTTAACACTTTGAATACTTATTGTGTCCACAAAGTTAAACTCCATCTAGAACGGCTTTGTCCAATAAGAAAACATTCTCAGTGTCCTCACTTCGGTCTTTTGATTTCTACACGATGGCAGTCAGACGGAGCGACACTGTGCTCACTGCACGCTCCTCCCCCTCTGAACTGTCTCAGTGTAATCACACTCAAACATGGAAGACTGCAGGAATGTTTATCAATGCAGCGTGTTGAAATGAATTGTGCAAACCTTTGAGCAATTCATTTTAAAAAAAGCATATTTACTATTAATGTCAAAATATCAATACTTCGCGGTCATGAGATGATACTATGCTGAATCGATTTTTCCCCCACCTAATTTGTAACCTCTCTTTTCCTCTTCGATGATTTGAACGTTGTGTCATTCTACGTGCGTTATTAACCTCAGTTTATAATCTGTGTGCAGTATGAGCAGGAGTTTTATTTCATCGTGCAGTGTCTCCTTTTAGAGTTCAAAAGTTCTTCTGTTCTCGTTTGGTCTCCTACGGATCGTGTCTTGTACCGACATCGTCCTCGCTCCGTGTCTGATCGGGGTGACCTCGGTGAACACGGGCCTAACTCATCAGAACAGTTTCTGTTTCTCTTTGTCTTTATTACTGAAATCTCAACGGTGTTATTGACTGTGATATTTCTATGACCTGCTGTGTTTTTATTTCTGCTGTTCAGTCAGCATGCTGAACTTTGGTCAACGTTAACGTGCGATGTGAACCATGTGGTCGTCGTTCTGCTCAGACGTCAGTGAGAGCTGTGGATTCCACTGTTCCATCATGCTGGAGGCCGGCCTGTAGTGTGTGAGGCTGAGAGGATGTTAGGACCACCCACAGCGTGTATCAGGAGGAACTCTTGAAGTCTCTGTGCATGCTCCATCATCTCCTGTATGCTCTGCTCTATGATATCTAACACATGATATCAGAGCTTCAGCTGCTCTGCCTTCAGGATTGCAGCATTTTTTTTTTCTTGTGGTCAGAAAAATATAAAAATATATCGTGTAATGTTTTTTTTTCAAACCACATGTAAACAATCACCATCATATTAAATGTACATGTTATTTTTTTAAATATTGCAGTTACAAGAATTCCTCGTGTGCAGCTTTTTTTATTTCTTTTCCATAAAATGAAGAATTATCCGAAGTCCAAAGATATTCATTTGACAGAGAGAGCGAGCAGAGGAGACGCTGACACACAATTCTCTGCTTTAAATCATTTTGCCTTAAAGGAGCGACGCTTTCTGAAAACTCCTCTAATCCTCACATCAAATTGGATCCACTCGTCCAATTAAACACAAATCTCAAACTGTACGCCTTCAATTTCTAAAATGATCCCCCCCTCTCCTTCCCCCTCCCCTGTGGGGAAAAGCAATCTGTGTTTAGTGGAGGCTCCTGCAGCCTGTGTGAGTGTCTGTCTGCTATATTCACGATAACAGCAGCAGCAGCCTGTATACACACACACACACACACACACACACACACACACACACACACACACACACACACACTAATACAGCTGTGACCAGTCAGCACATTGTGCTCTCCTATCAGCACACACGGACTCTTTAAAAACACCACATGAAGCCTGCTGTGTGTGATGGAGTGTTCTCCTGAAGCAGCCGGGCTGCAGAGTGCGCGTACTTTCTCCATTTGACTCCTGAATGGACACAAATGAACCTGTTAGCTTGACCTTCACTGCACACTCACAGTCCAGCCTGCTCTACGGAGAGACGCACAAAGCAAATACATGACTACGACTTGTTCTCCTGCATCATGCAGACAACAAGGAACCACAAAAGTCCTCCTTAAAGTGGACTCGACATGACCCACAGCAGCACACATGCAGCCTGTACAGTCACGATGCTCCTCCTGCTACGAAGCGATGGCAGCCGTGCGTAAAAACTTGCCCGGTTCGAACAACATCGGGCTGATTCCGTCCGCCAGGTTTGAGAGGAGACAAGACGAAGAAGCGGAGCTTACAGGTGAGTTTAGGAGAAATACTCACAGTGAGCTGCGGCCGAGGCTCCACTGAAGACGCTCAGAGAATAAAGGGTAACCACACGCAACAGAAAAAGCATCTTCCCAGCTGTGGTGAGGTATTATCCGTGCGTCCGCGGCGAAAGAAGCACCCAGCAAGAGGTGACGATCCTCCTCGCTCCTCCAGCACGGAGGGATAGAAGGAGTCTGATGAGGAGGAGCAGACCGCTCCCACGACGACTCTCTTTCTCGCTCGCTCTCTCTCTCTCTCTCTCTCTCTCTCCCCCCTCTCTCTCTCCCCCCTCTCTCTCTGTTTTAGTTTTTATTGGCAGAGCAGCAGCATTGTGAAGCTCAAGCATCGACATAAAAAATTCAGGGCAATACCAAATATCCAGAGAGAGAGAGAGAGAGAGAGCAGTGTGTGCTGCAGTGATGCCTGCTGTATTCATGTGAAATAACAAACGTTTATTGGTTTATAACATTAAGTGCAGAAAAGTGCAGTTTGTAGTGAGCTTCATGAATCAGCATCTTTGAAATCATTTTATTTAAAGCACATAAACATGTCCTTTAATGTAATATCTCTCACACGTCTCAGACTCTGCTTATTATGGGATGTATTGGCTGATGAATTGGATCAAATATAAAGTGTTTGGAAGAGATGAACGAAGATGAAGTCCAGTCTTTTGTGTGGTTTTGTTTATGCACAGCACCTTGTGTTGTGATTGGTTGTGTTCTTGAGCTATTTTCACATCATACGCAAAATGTCTAGATAATCTCAGGACTGCTCCTGAAAATCCTCCTGACCTGTTCACACATGCACCTCATGGGGGGGTCTCCTGAGGTCAGACGTGACGTAAAAAAGAACGACGTGGAAGTGGCGTACGAAGCAACAGAGTCCTCTATAGAGCTCAACAGTGACCCTAACCCTAGCCAAACATTAATGCCTTAGAATGATTGATTTATATTTTTCTTTATTCGGGCTTATTTTGGTTTTAGCTTTTGTGAATTGATTTGGGGTCTTGGTGCGTTGTTCCTCCCTCTTTGAGCGGAGCCGCTGCGTATCTGCCAGGTAACTTAAGTTGATTAATGACACCTGGGGGAGACAGGTGAGAGTGGGAAGCGGAACAGCTAAATATAACTCTGATTGTGGCCTGATTTGTTGAGTATATTTTGTCGAGTTTAATTTTTGCTGAAAGTTTTCTGTCAATAAATTCATAAGTTGACTTTGGATCGGCGGCTGTGTTTTGTTTCTGGTAGCGTGTGTTAAACCCGCTCAGCAGGGGCTCACCTGGAACTTTAGTTTGAAGCCATTTCAATCAGGAGAGACAAGTGATTTTAAGAACATTATTTATTACAGTGAATAATATGAAAATGTGACTTGACAGAAAGTCTTTGGCGCTTGGACTCTATGGGGGGGTCGATGTGTTTGGAGAATGAATTCTGAGCGTCATTAGAATAAATCCCCCATGGAGTCCAGACCCTGGTGGTGGGGAAGCTGATGACTTGATGAGACTGGATGGAGAATTGATGGATGATGAATCTGCTGATGAAGATGGCGGTGATGGGGAGGTGGAGGGGCGCACGAAACATCAGCATGAAGGGCAGAGAAAGAATCATATTTAAAAGGGGAGCAGAACGGTAATAGGCTGAAAATGAGGGAGGAACGCCGTGCCATTGGTTAGATGAGTACCGCTGACGAGACAGCTGATTACCCAATGACAGCCCAAAACTGACAGCTCGAGGATGACAGCGGAAACGTGAGTGCGCGTGCAAAAGAAGAAAAGGTGAATGAGAAAGACCTGATCGTGAATCACTTATAGTCTTCCTGACTGAACTTGCGCTAGAGCTTCATAAGAGTGATACCGCCCACTTTTTCGGCTGCTCTGGTTCCAGAAGTAAATTTCACCGTTGAAATCCTCCGTTGACATTTCACAAAATCTTTATATCAAGAGATTGAAGCCTGTTACCAAGACAACCAGATACCCCAATACTCGTGACTATAGTATATTTAACTCAGCGCCAAAACGGCGTTAAAAAACTGAGAAAAAGGCAAAGAACGTGTACATAACCCTTACCCCGTCCGGAGTTGAGGAACTACATATCCCACAATGCATTGCGAAT
>CM036548.1:402500-425000 GCA_020745685.1 Tautogolabrus adspersus | reverse complement strand
TTATTCTTCATATTTGAGTTTTATTTTCCTCTGGATCTTGATTCGATGTCTTCACACAGGCTGCCGTGTCTCATGCACACAGCTTCTCTCTGCTGGCAGATCTCCCTCAGTCTGTCTTCTCCGGGTTGCCAGGCTTTTTTTTCATTCAGCGACAGCCGGCCTCAATGGCCAATTTGTGGTCACTTATGTAGACACTCTGTCTTTTTTGATTAATGGCTTTCTCAGTTTGGGATTGCTCGGATAATCTTCCATTCTGTGTCGTCTGTTCGGCTCTAAATGGCGTTAAAGTCGACTTTTTGTTGTGGATGGTCGTCTACTGAGGGAGGGGGGGTGCTGAGTCTCAGACCAGCTGGTCGAGGAGACTTCTTCCAGCTCCAATTATCTCTTTCTTATGGCAACACTGAGCTTAGTAATGACACACGTCTACTAACGATCGTGTTCAAACCCTGCACATGTTGAATCCACCTGGAGTTTGTGTGCACGTCTCGGCTCGTGTGTTTGTTGATGTTTGACAGGGCGACACTGGAAGAATGCTGCAGAGAGGAACGGTCATCTCTCCTGGACCCACGGGATTTGAATCAGGACTTTCCACACCCGCCCAGACTCTAGTAGTTCCCACAGTAACTAATAACTAAAACAAAATCTTTCCTCGCAGGACTTCTTCAGATAACACATGACCACTAACTACACAGTGCACCTTTAAGACATAACGTTTCCTGTTCAACCATTACACATATATATCTATATACTACATTTCACTGTTATTGTGAATACTGTGTTTCTATTTGCCCAAATATTGACATTGGAATGTTTTACTTCCAGATATTGACATCGGCCCTAAAACAAAATGAGCCAGGCTCTATGGTCTCAGATGTTTTCACGTTTGGTAAGGAGAAATCTCTTCAAAGCAATTGAAGAAATGTCGTTTTATTGCCGTAGTTTAAAGCAGACTCTGAGCTGCGTCTGTCTCCTATAAATCTCTGGGTCGACTAAGACGCTTTTATTTATTTATTATTTGCATTCATGTTTAAATTGCCCTTGCAAATCAAATGAACTTGATTTTAATCCTTCATACGTTCTTATTGCTTATTATGTCTGATATCATCATAATGCATATTTTAGGCAGTTGCAATGATATTTAAGATCATCTTTAAAATGTTAAATTTAGTCATTTTATTTTCAACTGTACCTTTAGTAAACTGTGATAAGTTAAAGTAACACCCTGAACAGAATTATGCTGCATTTCATTTGACTGTATTAGACTGAAATCCTTTAGAATGACAGAATATCGAAATACAGAAATATATCGTATTTCTGGTTTACAGCCCACTACTGTAGAGTTCATGTACAGTATGTAAAGCCAGCTCTTTACTGTTATTTTACAGGAAAAATATTTACAGTGCAGCTGGTCGGTGCATTGACCTGAGTTGCAGCGAACAGCGCCGTAGTGCCTAGTGCTGACAGAACGTGACGACATCGTGAGTAAGCTTACATCATCATTCCCACCATGACAAATGGTCGTTGTTTTTAAAATCAAACGTTTTTGTGTTGAGATGATTTTTGAAGTCAAACCTGCTTTAATAACGATGAAGCAGAACGATATGTGTTCAACATCATACGAGGAAACTTCCATCATTCCCCGTGACCACGAGACGACATCATTCTACAGCTGACACTAGATCCCGATGTAATGAAAGAGAAACACTGAAGCTGAATCTATAAAAATAATATCAATGAGAAGATGAACTATTGATCAGAGACGGTTCTTTAGTGATGAGAGATATTAAATAAACACGGGGGGGGGGGGGAGCGGCTCGCCACAGTTTCATTGTTGTTCCTCCCTCAGGCTCTGACACAGATCGCTGCTTCCATGGCGATGTCAGAGAATCCCCCAAGTGTTGAGTTATGTTTTAGACTGAAAGAGGGGACACAGCACTGGATACAAGCTACATCATACACACAGTGATGCAAACATGCTACATGCTACATCATACACACAGTGATGCAAACATGCTACATGCTACATCATACACACAGTGATGCAAACATGCTACATGCTACATCATACACACAGTGATGCAAACATGCTACATCATACACACAGTGATGCAAACATGCTACATGCTACATCATACACACAGTGATGCAAACATGCTACATGCTACATCATACACACAGTGATGCAAACATGCTACATCATACACACAGTGATGCAAACATGCTACATGCTACATCATACACACAGTGATGCAAACATGCTACATCATACACACTGTGATGCAAACATGCTACATGCTACATCATACACATAGTGATGCAAACATGCTACATGCTACATCATACACACAGTGATGCAAACATGCTACATGCTACATCATACACACAGTGATGCAAACATGCTACATGCTACATCATACACACAGTGATGCAAACATGCTACATGCTACATCATACACACAGTGATGCAAACATGCTACATGCTACATCATACACAGTGATGCAAACATGCTACATCATACACACAGTGATGCAAACATGCTACATGCTACATCATACACACAGTGATGCAAACATGCTACATGCTACATCATACACACAGTGATGTTAACATGCTACATGCTACATCATACACACAGTGATGCAAACATGCTACATGCTACATCATACACAGTGATGTATCAAGGAGATGGACTGATGATGGGGTACACGCCTCTTTAACATTTGAATATTAAGTTACGTTGACATGTTTACTGAAAACTTGTCGTTTGGATGCAGACAGTTTTGTACAGTTATTGTTAAATCTTAATTTCAAAGACGACTGCGTCTGTATTTCACAGAAGAAACAAAGCAACACTTCTACATGAGGCTCCTGTTCACACTGTTCTCCTCCACAGAACTGTGAGTCACAAAGATTCCTGGAAGGAGCACAACAATGGGAAAAGGCTGCTGCATTGTTCTCCAGGGTCTCTAGCTCAATGCTAACACTGACTGAGAAATGCCATTAACTGGCTAACAGAATTAGCATCATGATCATCTTAAAGATGGAGTCAGTAGAAATGTTTGTAAACACAACCTTCGAACGTGGCCCCTCCTCCTGGGCTCATCCCCCCCAGAAGCTCTCACTCACTGCAGGACATAGTGTGTACGTTTACTGCTTGTAGCTACACTGCAAGCTAATGCACGCTAGCACAAGCTAACCACAGAGTGCGGAACACCAAGGGTAGGGTTTGGGCGTTTTTTAAATCACCTGCTATACTAGTAGTTTTTACTTATTGGTCCAAAATGCAGAATGTGAGCTCTGCAGTCTGTCAAAAATACCCGAATGTTGAATGAATGATTCAGGAAAAATCTAAAGTCTGCATCAAACCAGTCTCCCTCGCATACTGTTTCCCACAATGCAACGCGGCAGGTGAGAGATGGAAATGATGGTCAGCAGCTTCCATCGTAACAGAGGAAATAATCCCAATCAGACGAAACCACACAAAGATACCACCAGTTATCTTTCTTGATTTTCAAAATCATGAAAATCTAAATGAATCTCTCGTCAGCTTTTTTCAGACTCTAAGTGGACGCTACGCTGTAGTGGCATTTGACGTCAGCTGGGCTGTTGTTTACTTCCTCATTCCAAGACCAGAAACCAGCTCAGGCCCGGTGTACTGCAGAATAACCACCAACTGGAGGTCACACTATGCCTACTGCCACATGTAGTATGCCTACTGCATACAATATAGTATGTAGATACCTGGTCCCAATCAGGGCCAATCAGTCACACACACCTGACACTGCAGTGAGATGACTCCCTCCCCACGCTCAGTGGGTGACCTGTGTGATCTCACAGACTGAGCTGCAGCGTCACAAACTTCATTGAAGCTTGTTCCTCATATTTCCTGAGCAGACTGTTGTTTCTTGCTGTCTCCATAGCAACACAAGAAGATTCGTCTTTCCATTAACCCGTTGATTCCCAAAGTGGGGCCGGTGGCCCCTAGAGGGCCTCAAGGTTATTTAGCAATGCTGAATCAAAACAATGCACAACGTTTCGCACTAAATCTGCTAAGCTTTACTTTGGGAATAACTGCCCTTTATAGTGGATGCATTGTATCCCACAATGCATTGTTAAAAGAAGGGTACAATGGATGTCCATGTACAAAGCAATATAGACCATCATGCATTGCAGTGCAGAGCTTCGGCGAGCTGAAAGTGAGGCTTTTTAGGTCGGGTACAATCACTTCTATCTGAACCAGTTCTCTTGCCCGCTTCCATCGCTGCAACACCTGTTGGTTTGACCTGATAACTGCTCTCATATCTGGCAAACCGAGGGGCGTCCAAAACGGCCGTGTGGGGGTGCCTTAAAACCGCCTACCTTCTCTGGTCCAAACAAATCCAGACCATTCAGGACCAGAATCTAAAGTTAGAAGGAGGACATACTGGCTGCTGCATTGTTGTCAGAGAAGCCAGCGCTTCAACATCGCATGTTTCCTGTGTTTGGTTGATGTATTTGCTTCCTGAAAAAGGGGGATCAGCCCATTTAAATAGTGATGTCAGCATTTAAAGAAAAAGAGTTAGATCTCTCTTATCTATAAAGAGCCTCAATTTGATCATATAGTAAGCTCACTTTATCATTTCACTCAGTACACATCTCACTGATTGGACCTTTAAGTTGTTGTGTGGAGTACTTTTGTGTCAGGGTCGTCATTTTCTTTTCAAGGTATCTAAATATGATATTGTAAAGGTACCTTGGGTCCTCGTAGCTTCTTTCTAAGTGGTAAAGTCTGCCTGTGATCTCAGAGAGACATTTTCATCACAACCAGGCGGTGTAATTGTAACTTACTTCCTCCTGTTTTCTGCCTTGTTGGACACTGATGGTGAAGGAGAAACCCTTTTTTCCTCAAGGACACCATCAGCGCTCGCTGCTCAGGCCTAAATGTGAGAGTTCTTTGCATGTGAAAACTGCTGCTCATCCATCATCCGTACAAGTGAAACTCTCCGCACTGTCTGTGTTTCCCAAATTAAATTCTCCACAGCGGCTGCATCAGAGGACGATTCACTCGGCAGTTTGGTGCCAGATAGAGGATCCTGACAAAGCTGCAATCAGAAAGGTGTCACAGATTCAGGTGATCTGTGAGCCCCCCCCCCCCCATCCCCCCCAAAATAGTAAAGCCTTTACTTTGCTCCCTCAGATAACCTCAGCAGGACCATTTCACAGCTGCCAAGTGGACAAAAGCCGGGCAATTCCAGCATCACAAGGGCAATTAAAGTGGGCTTGAATGGTCCTAATGTTTCCCTCTATCTTCATGTGGGCTTTTGTGTCCACATAATGCAAACACAGCTCTCATATTCAAACACCCTACAGCTGTAGTGAGTGAAACAAATGTTCCTAAATGTCCCCCCCTCCTCTGTATGGAGCTCCAGAGAGTCGTCAAAGGATCAAAGGAGCATGTCGCGGCGAGGAGCCCGCAGCCAGCCAGCGCTACAATAGAGAACCAAAATGGCCAACTGACATTGTCAGCCACTTCATTTTAATTGCACGGATTATGGAGCTCGTTTCCAAAGCTAATGTTTCTTGTTTCATTGCCTTTCACTTCCCTCCCCTGCTTTATTGCTCTCACATAGCTTTTCTTTCCACTGAAAGCCAATTAAGTCCCTTCATGCTTTCATTTGAATCACACGGCTCGCCACGAAGAGACACGACCTCCTGGGAATCAGACGTCATTACTGAGTAGAAATATTCCGAGGTTAGCAGAACAGTCTCTCCTTCCCACTAAACTTTGATGAAATAATTACAAAAAAATTAGTGTTCTTTTGAACCACGTTCAATAGCGAGTCTTTGTCACATCGATTACACGGTTTCCTGCTTCAGCTATGACTAAAGTTCCTTTTCCTGTGTTGAAAGCAGACAAAACTCCTTGATTTTGTTCTCTGGCGGAGACAATATCTCGTATCAAAGCAGAAAACAGCCTTCAAGTGTTTGAAATCAAGTCCAGTCACAAAAGCAACCTGTGACAAAGCCAACCAATCTAAACAATCACAGACGGTAAAAAGATGCAGAACAGTAAACCAAAGGAGGCACACCACGTAAAAAAGTTGATTATCTAAAGCGCCTTTCAGATGGGACGCGGTCGGCCCTGCACGCCACTGTCAAGCCCATTCATTGTCTGCGTTGCTCCAACCAAGAGCGTATCTGAGCCCCGCGAGCTGAGGGCAGTGCAAGGTCTTGCTTGCTGTTCTTGCGTACTGCGCTCTGTGATGTCACCTCGGCGTGTCCAATAGCAGTGAAGATCAGATCACAACAAACGGTGTCTCACTTCCCTGATCTCTAGTTTAAAGACCGACCGGGACATCAGAGAGAGAGCTCTAGTTTCTAAAGACATGTCTGACAGTTTGGGCGTACCAGGTGTGTTTCAAACAGCAGCAGAAATGTGTGGCGTGTTGGTGAAGCGCTCGTTATAGAGCTGCAGCTCCTTGACGAGCCGAAACTCTCCCACATCCTGTCGTGCCCTGAGGATTTCATGAAGCCACGCCCTTTTCTTCTGTGCTGCTCGTCTCCTCCTCCTCAGCAAAACAAAGGTCAGAGCTTTCTACTGAAGAGTGGACGGATAGAAACAAACTGTGCATCCAATAAGGAGCTATTTTCCAGACTATTGTTTCGGTTACCTAGCAACATGCGTCGTTGCATTTTGCCCGTGTATCCTCTACTGCTCTGTGCCCTACTTCGCGGCCGGTGCAGCGCACACCGCGTCCTGTCTGAAAGGCCCTTAAGAAGACAGCGCTGTGTTTCTATCTGGACAGGGAAAAACTGGAAATGAAATCCTCAGCAGGTGATGAACTGATTGGCAGGTAGAGCCTGGCAGAAGAGCGGAGGGCCGGTCGGTCAGGGGCTGATGTGATTGGCTGCTCTCACATCACAAACAATGTTTGGTTGAGGGGTCATTTAAATTCAGCCTTTTCTGCAATTATTGATCGTACAAATACGAAAGTTATCTGGTTCACAAGTAGTTTGATTAACAACAAGCTGCAGCTTCATGAAGCAGAAGAAGAAGAATCGTACTCAGCAGCAGATTCTCTCCACTTACACAATGAGAGGTTTTCATGAGATGGTGCTGCAGTTAATAATCTAGGAATAAGCTCTACACCTCTCTAAGTTATTATCACTAAATCTCCGTAAACATCGACCATGAAGCGGCTGCAGACGCTGGTGTCATAACTCTCAGTTTAAGTCTGATAATAGCTGCGCTGCGTTCACAAAGCAGCTAATTAAACAGACCCACAGAACACCTCGCTCTCTCTCCACTGTAACAGATATTCCTCCGTGTTGTGATAATGATGTTTTTCCTTCTCTCTGCTCACTTGTTAGAACTATTAAAGCTCCCATTAAAAGCTGATTGCCACTCATCAATGCTTTTTCCAACGCTTATCGTTACGGACGATCGGCACGCTCGATGTTTTTATGCTTTTTGGTTCCACAGAAGAGTGTGAGAGTCATTACTAACGAGATACTGATGCAGGTGGTGAATCAGTTCATATGATTAAAAAACAACAACAACATGCTGTTAGGATATAAACCGTTTCTGGTCCTGGGACGGCTGCAGGTTCACACTCATGCATCACTTCCTGATCTTATAAAAATCAGGAAGTGATTCAAAAAAAACGATCATACCAGAATAAATACCTTTAAAGGACCAATCAGTGAGCTGTGTAGAGAGTGAGATGATAAAGTGAGCTTCCTCTATGATCAGACATTAAGGAAACATGCTATGTTGAAGTGCTGGCTTCTCTGACAACAATGCAGCAGCCAGTATGTCCTCCTTCTAACTTTAGATTCTGGTCCTGAATGGTCTGGATTTGTTTGGACCAGAGAAGGTAGGCGGTTTGAAGGCACCCCCACACGGCCGTTTTGGACTCAATAGCCTTCCACAGCGCCGAAGCAAAGTTTGAAACCACACTGGGAAGATAATAATACGGCGTTGCAGGTGCAATGGCGTGATTAATGATTAAATCACACATTATGGTTTTCGGGGTTCTTAATCAGATTTCAAATAGAGTCCAGGCCACCCTGATCGCCCCCATCCAGCTCATCACACGCCACTGCGCATACAGAGGAGCCTCTTACGCACCATGATGGATGTAAACACAGGACCATGCTCCGGCATCCTGCAGAAATAGAAGCCATGCGTATCTGCTACGGAGGTCTCCGGACTGCGGGAGCTGAGACGCAGCGGAGCCAGTGGAAGCACACACTGAATAAAGTGAAAACCTATCAGCTACGCTGAGGTTACAGCGATGTGGCGTGAGCAAAATGTTTGTATCTGTAGATTTTTAAATATTAGTATAAAGAGTATTCTAGTTGGCTGGTCATTCCTCATGCTTTAATGTGATGACAAACGAGAAGACTAAAAGCTTCATTAGTTACCGTAGAAACACAACGAGCGCACATGCGTCCTCACAGGTGTGCTCTGCATGAGACAATCAAGCAATCAAACTCCAGCCCGGCTCTGTGCTGAGAATCAAAATGCAGAGCAGGCCCAGCTGATTCTGAAAAGATCTAAGTGACTTTGAAAGAGGGTTCATTGTTGGGGCACAGATGGCAGGAGCTTCAGTCACACACACTGTTCAGCTGGCTGCCGTCTCAATGGGCGCTGGGACTAAAATCACTTAGTGAATTTAGATCTATGAGAGAGACTTCAGTAAATGGGTCAGAACCTGTTCGGGACTCCTGCACAATCACAGAGAAGGGACTTCCAAAAGTCTGCAGGAAGTCCCGGGTCACTGACGGGCAGATCTGTGACGGGCCCCGTGAAACTGTTTCTTATAACTAAACCGTCATGTTGATGAATTAAATCAGAAATGACGACATTTTTATCAACCTAACCGAGAAGTTCTGATTCTAAATCCAACCAAACTGTGACCACTAAAGAATACTAATAATGGTTACAGTTTGTTGGGTTTCTGAAAACATTGACGTTTTAGAAAATCAAAATCGATCTCCATTAGTGCTCATTACACTGATATGCACGATTCACGTACCGCCACCAGGAGTACCATCGTTCCAGGGACGTTCAGAGTAGAGACCCTAAAATCAAACGATGGACCTGAACATCAATCCATCCAGGAATGTTAGATGAGATCAAGTTGAGACTGAGAAACTAGCAACCCTGTTAGCTAGGAGAAGATGTTTAAAATGTCATCCATTGTCTTCCTGACAGGGGGCGGAGCCAGACTGGGGCCCTGGCTCATACAGGGGTGGCCTCATTAGCATTTACTCGCCCTTTCTATCTCAACTAACCATATCTACTTTATAACATTAAGCTAACACAGCAAACGCTGACTATGTGGAAATTGGCAGTCATTGGTCAACATCACTCACATGACGTAACACATCGTAGAAGTCTGTCATAAAAACCCGTGGACTTTCTGTCGGGTGGCGTCCCAGACGTGGCCTCGATTGTCGTCCACTCTGACGCACTACACTGGATAAAACGATCGATTTTCAGGGCAGCCACCTGCTGTTTCGTGTTTTAATCGTGCTTATAACGTGTAGACCGAGCTCGCCATTACTCCTATATGGTTTATCTGACTCATGCTGTTATCATGTTGAAGTAATCCTGTTAATTCTCCGCCAGCTGACTCATTTCACTGAAGGCTGTTGGTTTGATCTCTGCAGAGGGGGAAATCCTGGAGGGAGGGGATCACGTGGTCGCTCGTGTTTGTTTGTATCCATCTGTGTGTTTGGAAATGATTTAACGCCAGACCAGAGAGCTCTCTTATTGATCCTTCTGAACACCAATTAGAACTGGAGTTAGTTTTTTGATGTGGACGACTTGTTGCTGATGTTCCGTGTAATCACCTCGTAACTTTGCTCCATGAAAGCTGTCACTGAAGACGTCTCGCAGGTTTTTATATCGATCTACAAGTTGGACGACGGACAGAAACATCATCAGCTTCCACGTTGACCGCATCTTGAGACTCATATTAAACTGGAAGGCATTGATGCTGCTGTTTGAATACGGTGATTTCATCCCAATCATCCCCGTGGACTTCACTCGTACAATATCCTAACAAGGTGATTAAATTATTAATTTCTGCGTTGTTTTGTCTCTGGGGACGCTCGGCGAGGGAGATCTACCCCGAGGCTCGCTGGTCTGTTGGTGAAGATTGCTGCAGACTCAATAATGAAGTGTTTGTAGTCGTAATGTCGTCCTGAGGGGAGACGGGCTTTAATGAAATAAAACAACATTTGATTTGATATTGCAGGAAGAACGGCGCTCCATGATGTTTGCCCGAGGACAGTGTTCAGCACAGGAGATGACCAGACCAGCCGAGTGAGTATCCACAGGACGGGGTCGAGATTCATACTGGGATGTGTCAATCAGACTGAAGCTGGCTGGTTTCAGTGGACAAAGATGGCTGGCTCCAGTCTGAGGGGACATCAATGTTTGTTAAGCCCCGCCCACGCTCTAAAGAGCTGTTGAGAATTTGAGAGACAGTGAAGAGAATCAAAATGACCCAAACAGAACTCCACTCACTAACAGATTCATTCACCAACAACCAGAGTGCTGACTGTAAACACCAGTGTGGTGCTTTTATTTTGAAGGTAAACAAACTGAAGTGTGGTGCTTTTATTTTGAAGGTAAACAAACTGAAGTGTGGTGCTTTTATTTTGAAGGTAAACAAACTGAAGTGTGGTGCTTTTATTTTGAAGGTAAACAAACTGAAGTGTGGTGCTTTTATTTTGAAGGTAAACAAATTGAAGTGTGGTGCTTTGTATTGACGAGCTGTCAATAAACGGCGCGCGATGAGCCGAATCAAGTTTTTCTCTGGTGTTGACACAGGTCAAAGGTCAACATTAGAGTTATGATTTGGATATGACTAAAGCCCCGTTTCCACCAAGCGGTCCGGTTCAGTTCGGTTCGTTACGGTATCCATTTATTGGCGTTTCCACCGTCAAAAGTTGGGAATGGTACCAAAATAAGGGATCCGCACCGTCCTACTTTTTTGGTATCCTTTTGTTGGGGTGCCAAGGGTACCGATCCGACCTTAAAGGGTCCCTTTAGTTTACTGTGTCCCTGTTCTTCTTCTTGAACGTTTAACTTAATTAATAGCAGGCTGCACTGTGTTGGGCTGCTATGATGTCACACTATTACATAGCTGACGCAGCTATCTCCATCTGGCTTACATTCATCTTACCGTATAAGGGCACAGTCGGCTGTGGAAACGCAAACAAGTTCAGGGTTTACCGTACCGAACTGAACGAAACCAGACCGGACTGCTTGGTGGAAACGGGGCTTAATGCAGTAAACATCAAAATGAAGTTGTTTTTTTCATTGAGCCTCTGCCATCGCACTAATCTTACGCAAACAAAAGTGACAGCGTCGCACAATGACGTAACACGGAGGAGAAACTGGCGCCTTAAACGAAGTTTCTGAACATCTTCACCCTGGAAGGAGTTTTTCACAAATGGTGCGTCAGTGAACTGAAACACAGTTTGCGTATGAAAGGTCGCCTACATGTGGACGAGGCCTTGATCTCTTTATTTGTAAGACTACACAGAAAAAACGGCCTGAGTCGCTTACAATAAGCAGACCTGGCAACGCTGCCATCAGAGGTTAAATGTGAGATTTGACTGAGTATTAAAAACCTGCAGTGGTAAAAAATAAAGATTGAATTCATTAAACTGTCAGAGGAGACTAAGAGACTCTGATGATCCTGCACATCTGTCCCCACGTTTAAAAACTGTTTTAATATCACAACTTTCATTTTGCATGGTTCACTAATGTGAGACGGTTTCCAGCGCCCGACGTGCACGTTCAGAATGCCTCCCTGGATCGTGTGTTGGAGGAAAAAGTAATATTCATACGCTGTGACCTTTTCCTGGATGGTTTTCTCAGTCGGATAATGGAGGAGGCAGGAGGACGCAGCTGCTCCAATCATTCTGGGCCACCAAGCTCCCATCCAGCATTGTAATATATTGCAAGCATACTCTCATTTTGAGGGAGATTTGTCATAATACCGAGTCGGCCAGATGCGTTCCCCGAGTCGTAGAAGCTTTTTCCTCGCCCACTGGGTCACCCTGTCAAACACGGAGACACACACTCTCTGTCATACTTGGGCTCCCACCATCTTACATTACAGAGAGGAGAGAGGCTGGGAAGACCTTGGCTGGAAATCACAGAGCTGAACAAAAATAGAGCCGATGATACTAAGGGAACGAGGTGTGTGTGTGTGTGTGTGTGTGTGTGTGTAGAAGTTTAAATTAGAAAAACAAGCTCATGTATCTGATCTTAGCATAATGAGTAAACTACGCTAAGCTAAGAGTCAGCTCGTCAGCTGAACGTGAATTCAGTCGTAGAATAAACAGAAGTTGTAAAGTCGCGACGGGGAACTAAAATGTTCACGAGGACGCAGAAGTGGGAGCTAATTTAAGTTAGCGTGCTACATGATTTAACGTGTCATTTTGTGAGCTAAACCAATAAAGAGAAAGAGAGCAAGATCAACGCGGTTCATCCAGAGGGTGTTAACTACTTAGTCTTAGTCTTTTTATGACGCTCAGACTCGACCACATGATCTCGTTACCTTCTAACATTTAGTGCCGCTCTGTAATCCTGATCAGCCTGTAAATAAGTCTGATATTTTAGAAGTCATACTTCACATTTCAGAGGATTCCTGAGCATCATGTTGCACCATGAGTTTCAGCTTGGCAGTTAAAGTTAGCATTAGCCAAATGTATGAGTCCTAACGTCAAAACAAGCTGAAGCAGCAGTTTCATATACAGTCGGGAGTCTGTTAATGGCGAGCTCTGTCAAAAATAGACTCTGTGCATTTTTGAAACGGAGCAGAGTGGAGTGGGGATGCTTGCACGCTCTGGAGACGGACCGCAGTGAGTGCTGTGGAAACACGATTATTGACTGAAGAGGGAGCTATGGCGCTTGGTGCAGGTAACTCCTTTGTTTCTCTGTGACACAATGTACAGAGCAGTCGACAAATAAAGAGCGACTAAGCGAGCTTGGGGGACTTCTCAAGCGTTGGTTACTTTTGTGAACAGCGTTCAGCGCTAGAATCCCGTACGAGGGTTACTTGTTTTGTGTCGCCAGTTATAAAATGGACGTTTAAGACATTTTGTTCTGGGAGGAGATTTTATGAATCATGGTCCAAACGTTTGTTATGTTGCATGTCGGGTTATAAATCCCTCCGTCCCGGATGTTTTATTAAAGTTTGATTTAAAGAAGCTCCTGATGATCCACAACAAACCGACTCCCTGACAACGAGGCGCCGTGTTGTCTTTGAAGCGTTGTCGACAGTTTGCTCGCTCTCTGACTTTGATCGTGTCCTGATCTATGAAGAACATCTTCTTTAGCTGCTCTGATGTGTTTGTTCCTGTCTTTCTGTCTAACACAACATTTCTCTGTGATTCCGCCTGACAGACGCTAACAGCTGATGTTTACCACGGATTTCAGAAAGCCTTGAAAAGTTCAATCACTTCTTTTATGCGCAGTCTTCTGAGACTTCTTTAATGGTTAAATTACAGAAAGACCCGGAATCATTGGTGGCAGTAATTCATAGGAAACAATATCATAAAAGAAATGTCCTCTCCCTTTGTTGAGATGTTTGACCTCAGTTCAGTCTTAAATCGTCTTGTCCCTTTCTTGTGTCTGGTTATAAACATCGGATATTTCCCACCACCTTTCATTCTTTGGCTCGTGGAAGTCGAGGTGAAAATGTGGAGGACATTTTGACGGCTAGTTCAAGCAACATGTTTGGAAAAGCATCGCAAGATCCTCAATGGTGATTCAAAAAATCACACAAATCTTCTGCGTTGCTTCAAATTCTACAATAAATGTATCAGACGCTTTCACCTTTTTAACACCTTTGAAAGGAAGGTGCTAATCGACCAGTGTTACACACAACAGGCTGCTGTTACTGTAGTTAGGAGGAGACATAGGCACAATAAAAGAGCGCCCGTGCCACAGAGGACACAGCTCGCACTTCCTGCGCAATGTATGACAATTCATTCAAAAGATGGAGGAAGAAAAGAGAGGCCCTGTTTAATGCCGAGGTTTTCTTATAATCCAAATGTTCTTTTTGTTATATTCAGATTTATCTGCTATAACTCGAACATACTGTACGTTCATTTGCCTCTCCCACTAATACCTATTTTGCGCTTGCAGTCATTCTGCTTTCCGTCCAAACTCTCCGTGATGTAATCCAGTAGAACACGGCCTGACTTAAATACTACCGCCTCCACAAGGTTTGCACCTGTTATCATTCACGCACATTTTCTTAGTAGATCACCCGCAAAACGCCCACCAACCAAACGTGCAATTTTATGGAGTGAACAGGTAATTTAGTACTCTTTAATTGGGATCTTAGTAAATCAGGCCCTATGTATGATATCACAAGAGCCTGAACCAGGAGCTGTGGAGCTCTGACAGGTGAGGTCTGATCTTCCTCATGTTGTACAGAAGTTAAAAACATGCAGAGTTTAAAACATCATGCAACAGCTTCACCGTAAACGACCAGCCTGAAATTCATTTTGACTGGACTGACTTGTAATCTTCTTATAAACTTCATCCTCATCTGGGTACTTCTTATGGATTTAAACTCCCAGGACGGACGGTTTAATTACCCTCCAATACCTCAAACACCGACTGACACCTCAGGATAAGTGAGGAAGCTAGCACGCCTGATAGACAAGATGCAGGGAAACAGGGAACTGCATTATTTATCGGAACAACCTGCCAGTTTGAACTTCGACTCCAAAGCATCGTGAAAGTCTGAATAATTTACAGGAAGAGAAAACATGGTGACAGGTTTAAGGAAGACCCAAACATTAAAGTCGACCTCTTCTGCTGATCCTCATTTTAATTTCTGACATAGTGTCACGATGCTGGATGTTCAATTTAAACGTGGGCCAAGTTTCAGATCATGAGGTAAACGTATGTTGGAGTAATCCCAGGATGAGTCTGCAGAGGGCGCTAAACGACTTGTTCTGTAAATCACGCCATAGTTCCCCGATATGAAACCAAGAATTTCAACAGACGGCTTCAAGTCTCTACGTAAGCCGCTGAAACCTCTAAATAGACTCTCTTCTCCCAGCACTGGAGAGCAGCCCTCCCCTGGCAGCCCTGCAGTCCACCTTCAGACGTGTAGAGAACAGTCCACCTTCAGACCTGAAGAGAACAGTCCTCCTTCAGACCTGTAGAGAACAGTCCACCTTCAGACCTGAAGAGAACAGTCCACCTTCAGACCTGTAGAGAACAGTCCACCTTCAGACCTGAAGAGAACAGTCCTCCTTCAGACCTGTAGAGAACAGTCCACCTTCAGACCTGTAGAGAACAGTCCTCCTTCAGACCTGTAGAGAACAGTCCACCTTCAGACCTGTAGAGAACAGTCCACCTTCAGACCTGTAGAGAACAGTCCACCTTCAGACCTGTAGAGAACAGTCCACCTTCAGACCTGAAGAGAACAGTCCACCTTCAGACCTGTAGAGAACAGTCCACCTTCAGACCTGAAGAGAACAGTCCACCTTCAGACCTGTAGAGAACAGTCCTCCTTCAGACCTGTAGAGAACAGTCCACCTTCAGACCTGAAGAGAACAGTCCACCTTCAGACCTGTAGAGAACAGTCCACCTTCAGACCTGTAGAGAACAGTCCACCTTCAGACCTGAAGAGAACAGTCCACCTTCAGACCTGTAGAGAACAGTCCACCTTCAGACCTGTAGAGAACAGTCCTCCTTCAGACCTGTAGAGAACAGTCCACCTTCAGACCTGTAGAGAACAGTCCTCCTTCAGACGTGTAGAGAACAGTCCACCTTCAGACCTGTAGAGAACAGTCCACCTTCAGACCTGTAGAGAACAGTCCACCTTCAGACCTGAAGAGAACAGTCCACCTTCAGACCTGAAGAGAACAGTCCACCTTCAGACCTGTAGAGAACAGTCCACCTTCAGACCTGAAGAGAACAGTCCACCTTCAGACCTGAAGAGAACAGTCCACCTTCAGACCTGTAGAGAACAGTCCACCTTCAGACCTGTAGAGAACAGTCCACCTTCAGACCTGTAGAGAACAGTCCACCTTCAGACCTGAAGAGAACAGTCCACCTTCAGACCTGTAGAGAACAGTCCTCCTTCAGACGTGTAGAGAACAGTCCACCTTCAGACGTGTAGAGAACAGTCCACCTTCTGACCTGTAGAGAACAGTCCACCTTCAGACCTGTAGAGAACAGTCCACCTTCAGACGTGTAGAGAACAGTACACCTTCAGACCTGTAGAGAACAGTCCACCTTCAGACCTGTAGAGAACAGTCCACCTTCAGACCTGTAGAGAACAGTCCACCTTCAGACCTGTAGAGAACAGTCCTCCTTCAGACGTGTAGAGAACAGTCCACCTTCTGACCTGTAGAGAACAGTCCACCTTCTGACCTGTAGAGAACAGTCCACCTTCAGACCTGTAGAGAACAGTCCACCTTCAGACCTGTAGAGAACAGTCCACCTTCAGACCTGAAGAGAACAGTCCACCTTCAGACCTGAAGAGAACAGTCCACCTTCAGACCTGAAGAGAACAGTCCACCTTCTGACCTGTAGAGAACAGTCCACCTTCAGACCTGAAGAGAACAGTCCACCTTCAGACCTGTAGAGAACAGTACACCTTCAGACCTGTAGAGAACAGTCCTCCTTCAGACCTGTAGAGAACAGTCCTCCTTCAGACGTGTAGAGAACAGTCCACCTTCAGACCTGTAGAGAACAGTCCACCTTCAGACCTGTAGAGAACAGTCCACCTTCAGACCTGTAGAGAACAGTCCTCCTTCAGACGTGTAGAGAACAGTCCACCTTCTGACCTGTAGAGAACAGTCCACCTTCAGACCTGTAGAGAACAGTCCACCTTCTGACCTGTAGAGAACAGTCCACCTTCAGACCTGTAGAGAACAGTCCACCTTCAGACCTGTAGAGAACAGTCCACCTTCAGACCTGAAGAGAACAGTCCACCTTCAGACCTGTAGAGAACAGTCCACCTTCAGACCTGAAGAGAACAGTCCACCTTCAGACCTGAAGAGAACAGTCCTCCTTCTGACCTGAATCAGACAATGTGTTTGTTTGTGGGTGGTCTGACAGATGCGTAGATTGTGGATGCTGTGTTGGTTGGATGATGAAATGGTTTCTAGAGATGTATCAGAAGTAATGAACACTGAACAGACGCTGTTTCAATGACAATAATGTGTCCTGTGCAGGCATCAGCATTCCATAAGTCTCGTTTATCGAAGGTCTTTTCTTGAATGTGTCACCTGTCTGCAGGTGTACATTCATAATGAAGTGTAGTGTACTTTTCACTGACACTGCTGTCTTTTCATTATTATGTTCTATGTCTCTGCTTGAGGACAGAAAAGAGGTCAGTGTGAGTGCACTCAGCCGCAGCTACAAAAGCTTCACACAGAGGCTAATTCATAGTGCAGCCCTCCACCATCAAAGTGCTCGGCTGTGGATTTAATTGAGAGCGGCTAAGCTCCCAACTGGGGATTCTGCAGCACGGCCAGCTGACACTGGCAAACCACACCACCTTGTCATAATTGAGGCTCTCTTTTCTGCTGAGACTAAAAACGGGCCTTATTGTTACAATTACGCTCTTCTCTCTCGTGACTGTGACAATAACTCTGTAATGAACATGTCAGGAACTGCTGCACTCAGAATAAACTCACTGCTGTTTTTTATTTATCTGCAAGTCAGTTTTTACAACAATTCACTTTAAAAGTCACATTTTTAAAAAATGGAGAGAGGTTAGAACGCAGAAAGGTTTACAGACCGATGCAGAGCTGGCTAAACACTGAAGCTTCAGTGTCCACCACATGGTGACCTGCGTGAGCATCCACTCTAGAGAGGAGGGGGCGGGGGGGGGAGAATTTGGACTGCAGTACCCATTTTAAACACTAGGTGTCACAGTTACATATTTAAGGAAAAAAGGGCATCAAATAAAATCACATGTAACCAATAAAGCAGGAAAGTAATGACTTGAATAAATATTCGCACAGATGGCTGGATATTTAAAACATGCAGTGTTTGTTTGATTTGTTCAGAACATTTCATACAAACATCAACTCAACGTGCTTTACAGACGACACGAATACACACACACACACACTATCATTCAAAAAACAACAAATAGATCAGAAGCACAAGAGGACCCTGCACCATCTCACACAACACACACACACAGACACACACACACACACACACACACACACACACACACTGACACACACACACACACACACACACACACACTGACACACACACACACACACACACACTGACACACACACACACACACACTGACACACACACACACACACACACACACACACACTGACACACACACACTGACACACACACACACACACACACACACACACGCACACACACACACACACACACACTGACACACACACACACACACACACACTGAGACACACACACACACACACACACACACTGACACACACACACACACACACACACACACACACACACACACACACACACACACACACACCTACAATTTCCATAGACTTATAATGGTTACACGGGCACAATGCACAAGTCGCGTGTATGATGTGCGTTAACACGTTGTTGACGCCACACCTAACGCCACACTTTAAAGTGTTTGCACACACACGCCACACCTGGATGACACCTAACAAAAAAAAATATGTGAGTCACACGTAGAAGCAGGTGTGGCGTGAGTGAAGCTGCAGTGGTCAGGCGCGCTTCACTATCGAGCACCGTCTACGTGACATGTGACACTTAGAAAAAATTGTCAGGCGCTTAGGCGTGTGTGGCGTTATTCATTATTCAAAGTTAATGTTTATACTGTTGTTAAAAATGGTATGAATGGGTTTCTACCGGTATGATGATGAATACGGCCGAGGTTACACATGCAGGATGTGGCGCAGCGGAATCAGAGTGCCGAGGGAAAAATGAAAAGTGTAGCGCCAGAGGAAAGTTTGTGCAGCTGCAGTTCTTGTCGTCGTGTGTGTGGTGTAAGTGATGTAAAACAAGATAAGAGCGGCTGTGACAGTGTCTCACAGAAAGACTACAGATTCCCTTCAGCGTCTCCTCTCCCAGGACGCATGGTCAGACTGAAACAAAGACGGTCCGACTGACCGGGATATTCATCCTCCTGATCCCCCATGAGATCGTTTTCTTTGTCTTTCTGGTATAGCAGCGATCGACGGACTTCTTGGTGGATTTCTTCGGTTTCTTTTTTGGGACGAACTGAGTTTATTTTGGAGCGAACGGCCGCGTTGGATTATTTGTTTTTGATTAAAACGAGACTAAAAGATCATTTAAACTGAACTTTCGTGGCTCATAATGTATATTTAGTTTGTTTAGGATTTATAAAGGAGTAAATTAAAGGGATATTTTTAGGCCTAATTAAAACACAACGCACCGTGTGCGTGTAAATTACTTAAACTATTCTAAAAGATTTACTGTGATATTCTTTGTTGTGTTAAATATTTTAATTTGGGGGTTTGGTTCATTTATGGTGATTTAAACTACACAGGTTGATCTCAGAATCCCTCGTGTGTTTGATTATTAAAGGTGAGTGAGTGTTACAACAGGACCTTCAGTCTGAAGGTATTCTGGGTAATATTAGCAGAGACTACTGGTCACAGTTTAAACATGACGTAAAGAACTTCAGCCAAATAATCCATTTACATTCTAGAAACAGTAGAAATAGTTTATCTATATTCTTAAACATAGAACATAATGTTTACTTTGAATAATGAATAACGGTGAATATTTGCAGCGTGAGACACGGAGGTCAGCTCTATGACTCTGTAAGACATGGACCTAGGTTCACACAGTCTCTTATCTCTTTTGGTTCAGGTCATTGAAACACAATCTGTCTGAATGCATCACTCAAACGTCCACACATGCACCTGCTGCCTGCTGCTGTGAATGTCAGGAACACAAAGACTCGTCTGCAGGGACAGAGGTTAGGACAATCTCAGAGCGCCTTCAGGGACATGTTCAGTCCGGCTTCATGATGACTCACCAACACCTCCCAAATCGCCACCAACATTTCTAGACATGTTCAAGCAGTTAAATGTGTTTAATGAAGGATTTCTGAAGGAAGCAGTTTGAAGAGAAGGAAGAAAACATCACAGCTTTCCAACTTCACGAAACACGACGGGACATCAGTCGTCTTTGAAAGAAGTCGACAGGTTTATCTTGATGAGCAGAATGTTTCTAACGATGATTCAGTTTAGATGACGTCATGTTGTCATGTTAAAACCAAATCGACTGTAAGTATGAATGTTTAAAGGCTGAGTGACGTCACCCGTCTGTCCCTGCAGGGGGCGCTGGAGTCCCATCGATGGCGGTCTCCATGCTGGAAATGCTGTCTCAGTCTAACTTTCAGTCAACCTAACGACAGGCTGAGAGCTGGAGCTGAGGCGGGTTTTAAGACTCCTGACAAACCGTTACACCGCGCCCACCTGTCAATCAGGTCAGCTACACGCCTTATTGTGAATAACTCTTATCCTTCATCAAATCAAAACTGATGAGTCATCAAAACATTCACCCCCCGTACAGTGTGTGCTGATCGAGACATGAGCTAATCAGACCTGTTTGGTTTTTTGAACCAGGCTGTAAACATGTTAATGTCTGCTGTAAAAACAGGCTTTTTAGAATGGGTGTGTATGTGACTTCCTGTGCTTCTGCAGCCAGCCTCTAGTGGACACTCGAGGAACTGCAGGATGTTACACTTCAGCATCGCCCTGTGTATCCTAACCAAGAATCCAAAGTTTCACATTTTTATCGTAAAGGTTTACATCGTTGTCAATAACCGGAATCATGGGGCGCTGATGGACTAGTGGTCGGTTCACGTGTCACACGTACAGGTGCTGTTGTCCTCGAGGTGGGCGGCTCGGGTCCAAGTCCGACCTGTGGCCTGCACGTCGTTCCCCACTCTCTCTCTCTCTCCCTGACGTCTGACTCTATCAACACTCCTGTCTCTAAATAAAGACAGAAGAAGCCCCCCAAAAGAGAAAAGGAAGAGTGTACCCACTTCTTCAGACACCGGTGGTCCCGACCCACCAGGTGACAACGATGTCTTTAAGTCTTCCAAGCGTTATCTTATATTAACCCTTTTTCTTTTCCTTTGACCAGACAGAAAATACAGATTTACATTGATATGAATATTTCTTTGTGACCTCTTCTATCAGTCGTGTTATTTCCTGTATAAACATCAACGTCTCTCAGCATTCCAAGAGTGGATTTAACTTCCCGTGTATTTTTAGTCCCGTCTTCAAAGGACCCTTTGAGCGTCATTGTTTACATCCAGACCGCAGACCGGGCCTTAAATTAAGATAACGAGCTTCTGTGTTGGCGCTTTATTGAAGTGGGTTATGTAACGGAGTCATTGCTCTGTGCCTTTAGAGGAAGACTCTTCCCCGGAGACAAGAACAAAATTACAGCCGCGAGCTTGAGTCTCTGCCGTTCAGTCCAGTTTCAGTTTTTAATCCACAGATGGAACTGTGGCTCTGATGGGGGGGGGGGGGGGCTTGTTTGTGTTGAATCTTGAATAATAATTTAATCTGTGAACACACTGTTCTGTCTTTGCCTTAGTTTTGCTCCGTTCGATGACCCGACGGTCCGTTTCTGGAGCGTAAGGTCAGCAGAGTGCAGCCATGAGCAGCTGGACTCGCAGTTTCACAAGATCACAGGAGAACTTTATCCTAGTTTGAGCACGTTTCTGCTCGTGGAGCTTATTAGAAACATGCAGAGGCTTTTTAGGTCGGGTACAATCACTTCTATCTGAACCAGTTCTCTTGCCCGCTTCCATCGCTGCAACACCTGTTGGTTTGACCTGATAACTGCTCTCATATCTGGAAAACCGAGGGGCGTCCAAAACGGCCGTGTTGGGGTGCCTTAAAACCGCCTACCGTCTCTGGTCCAAACAAATCCAGACCATTCAGGATTCGATGTGGACTTCAGCTCTCATGTCTTCTTATTACAAACGTTTACATAGCTAACATAGCTTTGAATAAAGGGATCAAATGCAGCCTGGCTCTGTTGAACACTAACCTTACTCACCAACCAGCACTTCTAAAGCTCTCAAACGATCACATCGTCTATTTCTGTCTGTTTAAAAACCAAAGTGTAAAAATAAAGGTGTCATCTCAGAGGGGGGTGATGTGCTGAGGTATTTCTGGCCAGAACCAGTTGCCAGGCAACCGAAGGAGACACTCCACGAGGATTTCTGGTCCAGACCAAGACATACTTTATTTCCCCCTCTCATCGTGGGTTTGTAATGTTTTGTCATTGATGAAGTTTTGAGTCACAACAGGAGAACTCAGCCCACACTGTCGTCTAAATCCTCCCGTCCTGCCTCTGAGAGTCTGTCTGTGCTGCACACACTCGTCTGATGTCTCCTCCCTGCACCAATTGAACAGGTGCCTGAAAAACTTTCCCCCAGCCAATTTATTCTCCCAGACATCTGCTCACGGGTGCAGCA
>CM036548.1:387500-397500 GCA_020745685.1 Tautogolabrus adspersus | reverse complement strand
GAACCTGGACGAGTACCAACCTGGACGAGTACGAACCTGGACGAGTACGAACCTGGACGAGTATGAACCTGGACGGGTAGGAACCTGGACGAGTACCAACCTGGACGAGTACCAACCTGGACGAGTACGAACCTTGACGAGTACGAACCTGGACGAGTATGAACCTGGACGGGTAGGAACCTGGACGAGTATGAACCTGGACGGGTAGGAACCTGGACGAGTAGGAACCTGAACGAGTATGAACCTGGACGAGTACGAACCTGGACGGGTAGGAACCTGGACGAGTATGAACCTGGACGGGTAGGAACCTGGACGAGTAGGAACCTGAACGAGTATGAACCTGGACGAGTACGAACCTGGACGGGTAGGAACCTGGACGAGTACGAACCTGGACGGGTAGGAACCTGGACGAGTAGGAACCTGAACGAGTATGAACCTGGACGAATACCAACCTGGACGAGTATGAACCTGGACGGGTAGGAACCTGGACGAGTATGAACCTGGACGAGTACGAACCTGGACGGGTAGGAACCTGGACGAGTACCAACCTGGACGAGTTCGAACCTGGACGAGTATGAATCTGGACGGGTAGGAACCTGGACGAGTATGAACCTGAACGAGTAGGAACCTGAACGAGTATGAACCTGGACGAATACCAACCTGGACGAGTATGAACCTGGACGGGTAGGAACCTGGACGAGTATGAACCTGGACGAGTACGAACCTGGACGGGTAGGAACCTGGACGAGTACCAACCTGGACGAGTACGAACCTGGACGAGTACGAACCTGGACGAGTATGAACCTGGACGGGTAGGAACCTGGACGAGTACCAACCTGGACGAGTACCAACCTGGACGAGTACCAACCTGGACGAGTACGAACCTGGACGAGTATGAACCTGGACGGGTAGGAACCTGGACGAGTATGAACCTGGACGAATACCAACCTGGACGAGTACCAACCTGGACGAGTATATGAACCTGGACGAGTATGAACCTGGACGGGTAGGAACCTGGACGAGTACCAACCTCGACGAGTATATGAACCTGGACGAGTACCAACCTGGACGAGTACCAACCTGGACGAGTACCAACCTGGACGAGTATGAACCTGGACGAGTATGAACCTGGACGAGTACCAACCTGGACGGGTAGGAACCTGGACGGGTAGGAACCTGGACGGGTATGAACCTGGACGAGTAGGAAACAGGACGGGTAGGAACCTGGACGGGTAGGAACCTGGACGAGTACCAACCTGGACGAGTACCAACCTGGACGAGTACCAACCTGGACGAGTATATGAACCTGGACGAGTATGAACCTGGACGAGTACCAACCTGGACGAGTACCAACCTGAACGGGTACGAACCTGGACGGGTATGAACCTGGACGGGTATGAACCTGGACGAGTACCAACCTGGACAGGTATATGAACCTGAATAAGTATGAACCTGGACGAGTACCAACCTGGATGAGTATGAACCTGGACGAGTATATGAACCTGAACAAGTATGAACCTGGACGAGTATGAACCTGGACGAGTATATGAACCTGAATAAGTATGAACCTGGACGAGTACCAACCTGGATGAGTACCAACCTGGACGAGTATATGAACCTGAACAAGTATGAACCTGGACGAGTATGAACCTGGACGAGTATATGAACCTGAATAAGTATGAACCTGGACGAGTACCAACCTGGACCAGTATGAACCTGGACGAGTATATGAACCTGAATAAGTATGAACCTGGACGAGTACCAACCTGGATGAGTATGAACCTGGACGACTATGAACCTGAACGAGTATGAACCTGGACGAGTATATGAACCTGAATAAGTATGAACCTGGACGAGTACCAACCTGGACCAGTATGAACCTGGACGAGTACACGATGGAAACGCAACTGTCCACTCAGCCTTTATACGCTGCTGAAACATCAGCCATTAGCATCAGGACCTCTTCTGTACAAACCTGTGACAAACGTCAGATTAAATTATAAATATGATGACGAGAAGGACCACAAACGTTAAAACAGCAAAGCATCACTAAACATTAAGAAAATAAAAGAAACAAAGCAGCATGAATGATTTCCACTCTGGAGTCCAAGCCGACTGAACCTCTAACAAACTGTGGTGATGTAACAGTGGTGCTTTAGTTATATTTTAAATAAATCATAGAGACGAGAGAAACAAACAAAGGCTCCACCTGAGACGTTTTATTTCAGGAGGAAACAACGTTCACTAAACATGAAGATCAAATATGACTCAAAATGTTCAGTTCTGCAGGAGGAGAAGGTTTTAAGCCCGATTTGCCCCCTCCAACGATCGGGGGGGGCGTGGCCTGATTCAAGGCTCATCGTAATCATTGGCTGTGTCTGAAATCCACTCTAATCCTGTATTTGATCATGCCTATAAACCCCTCTATTTCAGCCCTGCTCAGAACAGGCTGTTTCTGTGTCTGTAGCTTTAAATGTAAATGAGCTGTGTCTGACCACGCCCCTCTCTGGAAGGGCTTGGGTGGCTCGGGCTTTCTCGCTCCATGCCCTATTGTTTACAGTGAGAAGGCAGACTCAGAGGGCAGAACAAACACCTAGCTGTGGGAGTGTCACCCACCTGGGGGAGGGGGTTAAAGCTGACAGAAAGACGGTGATTATGATATCCACATCTTCATCCATCACATCTTCATCCACCACATCTTCATCTATCACATCTTCATCTATCACATCTTCATCTATCACATCTTCATCTATCACATCTTCATCTATCACATCTTCATCTATCACATCTTCATCCACCACATCTTCATCTATCACATCTTCATCTATCACATCTTCATCTATCACATCTTCATCTATCACATCTTCATCTATCACATCTTCATCTATCACATCTTCATCCATCACATCTTCATCCATCACATCTTCATCCATCACATCTTCATCTATCACATCTTCATCTATCACATCTTCATCCATCACATCTTCATCCATCACATCTTCATCCATCACATCTTCATCCATCACATCTTCATCTATCACATCTTCATCTATCACATCTTCATCCACCACATCTTCATCCACCACATCTTCATCCATCACATCTTCATCCATCACATCTTCATCCATCACATCTTCATCTATCACATCTTCATCCATCACATCTTCATCTATCACATCTTCATCTATCACATCTTCATCCACCACATCTTCATCCACCACATCTTCATCCATCACATCTTCATCCATCACATCTTCATCCATCACATCTTCATCTATCACATCTTCATCTATCACATCTTCATCCACCACATCTTCATCCACCACATCTTCATCTATCACATCTTCATCCATCACATCTTCATCTATCACATCTTCATCTATCACATCTTCATCCACCACATCTTCATCCATCACATCTTCATCTATCACATCTTCATCCACCACATCTTCATCTATCACATCTTCATCTATCACATCTTCATCTATCACATCTTCATCTATCACATCTTCATCTATCACATCTTCATCCACCACATCTTCATCTATCACATCTTCATCCATCACATCTTCATCCACCACATCTTCATCCACCACATCTTCATCTATCACATCTTCATCCACCACATCTTCATCTATCACATCTTCATCCACCACATCTTCATCTATCACATCTTCATCTATCACATCTTCATCTATCACATCTTCATCTATCACATCTTCATCTATCACATCTTCATCCATCACATCTTCATCCATCACATCTTCATCTATCACATCTTCATCCATCACATCTTCATCCACCACATCTTCATCTATCACATCTTCATCCACCACATCTTCATCTATCACATCTTCATCCACCACATCTTCATCCATCACATCTTCATCTATCACATCTTCATCCATCACATCTTCATCTATCACATCTTCATCTATCACATCTTCATCTATCACATCTTCATCTATCACATCGTCATCCATCACATCTTCATCTATCACATCTTCATCTATCACATCTTCATCTATCACATCTTCATCTATCACATCTTCATCCATCACATCTTCATCTATCACATCTTCATCTATCACATCTTCATCTATCACATCTTCATCCACCACATCTTCATCTATCACATCTTCATCTATCACATCTTCATCCATCACATCTTCATCTATCACATCTTCATCTATCACATCTTCATCTATCACATCTTCATCTATCACATCTTCATCCATCACATCTTCATCTATCACATCTTCATCCACCACATCTTCATCTATCACATCTTCATCTATCACATCTTCATCTATCACATCTTCATCCACCACATCTTCATCCATCACATCTTCATCTATCACATCTTCATCCACCACATCTTCATCTATCACATCTTCATCCATCACATCTTCATCTATCACATCTTCATCCACCACATCTTCATCTATCACATCTTCATCTATCACATCTTCATCTATCACATCTTCATCCACCACATCTTCATCCATCACATCTTCATCTATCACATCTTCATCCATCACATCTTCATCTATCACATCTTCATCTATCACATCTTCATCTATCACATCTTCATCCATCACATCTTCATCCACCACATCTTCATCCATCACATCTTCATCTATCACATCTTCATCTATCACATCTTCATCCATCACATCTTCATCTATCACATCTTCATCTATCACATCTTCATCCATCACATCTTCATCTATCACATCTTCATCTATCACATCTTCATCCATCACATCTTCATCCATCACATCTTCATCCACCACATCTTCATCCATCACATCTTCATCCACCACATCTTCATCCATCACATCTTCATCCATCACATCTTCATCCACCACATCTTCATCCATCACATCTTCATCTATCACATCTTCATCTATCACATCTTCATCTATCACATCTTCATCCATCACATCTTCATCTATCACATCTTCATCTATCACATCTTCATCCACCACATCTTCATCCATCACATCTTCATCCACCACATCTTCATCCATCACATCTTCATCTATCACATCTTCATCCACCACATCTTCATCTATCACATCTTCATCTATCACATCTTCATCCACCACATCTTCATCCATCACATCTTCATCTATCACATCTTCATCCATCACATCTTCATCTATCACATCTTCATCTATCACATCTTCATCCACCACATCTTCATCCATCACATCTTCATCTATCACATCTTCATCTATCACATCTTCATCCACCACATCTTCATCCATCACATCTTCATCTATCACATCTTCATCTATCACATCTTCATCCACCACATCTTCATCCATCACATCTTCATCCACCACATCTTCATCTATCACATCTTCATCTATCACATCTTCATCCATCACATCTTCATCCATCACATCTTCATCCATCACATCTTCATCCACCACATCTTCATCCATCACATCTTCATCTATCACATCTTCATCTATCACATCTTCATCTATCACATCTTCATCTATCACATCTTCATCCATCACATCTTCATCCATCACATCTTCATCTATCACATCTTCATCTATCACATCTTCATCTATCACATCTTCATCTATCACATCTTCATCCATCACATCTTCATCTATCACATCTTCATCTATCACATCTTCATCCACCACATCTTCATCCATCACATCTTCATCCATCACATCTTCATCCATCACATCTTCATCTATCACATCTTCATCCATCACATCTTCATCTATCACATCTTCATCTATCACATCTTCATCCATCACATCTTCATCTATCACATCTTCATCCACCACATCTTCATCTATCACATCTTCATCCACCACATCTTCATCTATCACATCTTCATCTATCACATCTTCATCCATCACATCTTCATCTATCACATCTTCATCTATCACATCTTCATCTATCACATCTTCATCTATCACATCTTCATCTATCACATCTTCATCTATCACATCTTCATCTATCACATCTTCATCCACCACCTCTACCTATAGGTACACATAAAGTGACCTTACCTCATCCACAGGCTGATAAATGTCTGTTAGCAAAGAGGTAACACTGATGCTTGTCACACTCTCCTCCTGCGTTGCACGAGTCAGACATGCATTATTGAAACGATTGCATTATTGTTGTTATTAAAACATGTTTCCTGTTAAGGGAATGATAATTGAATGTGTTCCTACGGGGCGGGGGCGGTCCCTCGTCTGATCCAGCTCAGCACAGCGACCCTACAGATAGAGCCTCATCCACTCGAGGGAACAGCTTGTTTACAAAAGCACTTCCTCTCTGTGCCTTTGGTGTTGTTACGGCGAGATTCGATTTTTTATTGTTCAAAGAGGTCTCTTATTGCCATCAGGGTTTATATCTCATCACAGAGAGACATCAAAGGGAGATGAAGCCTTCTTGTGATTCTTTCGAGTGTGCCTCCTGGAGGAAAACCAGCTCCAGCTCTGGGGTAACAGGGACTCCTGAAGATCGCCGTCTTCGATGGGCCCGCTTGTTTTTCCTCGCCTGTTTGCGATTGCTCTCCTTTGATATCTTTGTGCTGTATCACTGTGTAAAAAAAGGAGAGGCTGGGAGAACGAGTATTTCAACATGATGGTCACGAGCTACATTTGTGGAGATTGAAGGCACTAAATATTTGATTGTGAGGTTGATGTGGAAAGAAACTGTCGTCTCATGTGGAAATGTGCTGGAAAACAATAATAAAAAGAAAAGTGAAGATTTAATAAGAAACACAGGAGCAGACAGAAGACATTCAGCTCGTAACTGGGCCGCCGTAACAATGCCTTGAAGATGAGTAATAAGTGACTTCTGTCATTTCTTTACCTCAACTTTGACCTTTATATAATATTGAAACATCTGCTGAAGGGAATGGACCATATTTTAGACATTAAAGGTCCCATATTCTGCTTCTCCTGGTTGTATATGCTCTTTAGTGTGTTCTCCAGGTGTCTTGTGCATGTTTAGGCACATCTATGTGCAAAAATTCAAAGTCCGCGGAAACGCGGCTTCTCCTACCTCCTCCTGTTAGCAGTAGCAGTAGCTGCATGTAACGCTCGGTTCTAGCCCCCCTCGTCCTCATTTACATTTAAAGCTACAGACACAGAAACAGCCTGTTCTGAGCAGGGCTGAAATAGAGGGGTTTATAGGCATGATCAAATACAGGATCAGAGTGGATTTAGAACAAGACACTTCACACACATGTTTTGGGGAGCTCTGAGACTTATTTACACTGAAGAGGAGGAGGATATGTGAACTTCACATTCAGAGGAAAGGGAAACACTGATTGGTGTATCATGAAAACAAATATTGCCATACTTCTCTGTTTGGAGGCCTGATATAAAGCTGCTAGCAGAGCTGTAGCCTCGTGTTTTAAGACTCATGTGACACAGGCATCACTTCTTGATTACAGTCCCCAGAACAAAAATCACAACCTTTAATGTCCTCTGGTTTAATTAGCAGGTTGCAATGAAACTTTCTGAGCAGATTTTCTGTCTCTGTTTAATTGGAGTGGTTCTGTTAGAGGGACATCGGGCCTGGGTCTGCTTATCACTTGAGAGTACTGGAGGGGTTTCTGCAGAGTCCCAGGCTGAAGAGTGTATGCATGCAGGGTGCTTTTCTGTTCCATGTTTGAAGCTCATAGGAACGATCGATTGATTGTTTCTCCATTTTCTTAGTGAAAATCAGGGCTGACATTCTTCTGTGTTATGTGCTAAACACCTTAGGAAAGCATTATGCAAACACGCCACAGACTGGAAGATCAATGGACATGTTTGAAAGAGAACAGAGGGGCTTAGAGGAGAGACGGGGGATCAGACGCAGATTTGGACGCAGAAATGTGAAGTCAGTGTCCCACCAGACTGAATTACATAAATGAGAAAAGAGTTGATAAGCCCAATTTCTGACCGCCTTTGTTCATTTCTGCACCTCGTTATCGTCTGTGTGAATGCAATGAAGGCTCTATCTTTTTTAAAACCCATTTGAACATGACCTCATTCTTGGCTCAATGAATGCAGCCTTTGTCTCGTTACTGTCTGTGTAGTCATGCACTGGGAATAGAAATGCATTGGCTCTAATGATGGCAGCTTCCATTTGGGCATGTTGTTATAAAGGTTGCTTGGATCAGATGGTCCTTGTGATTGTGTGTGGTTATCTCATTCAGACAGCAGCACACTGACAGAGACAGGAAGTCGATGATGATGTTGGTAGTGTATAATCACACAGGCTCAGTCTGTGTTGCTACACTGAGCTGTTATTGGCAATATCGCAGCTCCAGATGTTTACAGAGCTCACCAATCCTTGTGGGCATGAGCTTCTGCTTTCTTCAGGATTAACAAATTGCATGAGGTGAGGTATCAGATAAGAGATACCTTCAGGCGACCAAAACAAACATTAATCCTGAAACGACCCGCTGTGCTGAAGTGAAGGGTAGGGTTAGGGTCATCTAAGTGCCATTCTTTCTCAGATGACATGAACTAAAAGTTGGCAAAGTGTCTGCCTACTCCATCAACTAGTCAAAATCCCAAGTTTATCCTCCGAGTTTCACACCGAGATCTGAAGATTTCACATCAAAGGTTTGCATTTGAACATATTCCAATCGTCGTCCAGCCACGATTTCCAGCTTCTCTTTGGGAACCTGAGGCGTTCCCAGACCAGATGAGACTGAGTCTCAGACAGAGCAGGTTAAGAGTTTAAACCGGGGTCTTCCCCCTGTGGGATACGCCTAGAGAACCACCAAAGGAAGTTGCCCAGGAGGCCTTAGCCTCCTGAGATGACTTAACCAACATGGTCTTCTTCAGAAGGGAAGGAGATTTGTCTCTGCACTCTGGACCCTATCACTGTCTATATACTCCATGGACATAGTCTCAGTGACATCCTTGTGTTTGGGTTCACACCATTATCCAGAGGTGCTTGGTTAATTGCACCGTCTTCCCATGGTACTGGTCAGATTAACTGGGTTGCCACTGCAGTGTGAGTAGATGCTGACCAATGCCCAGTTTGAAGACTTATTGGCAGACCCTGCATTCATGTGGACGCATCAGAAAGACGTTTCTGAGTTGGAAAATCCACGTGAACGCCGGCTCAAGTCGGAACAACAACTCGGAAACTCCGGAAAGAATTAGGTGCCCGACTTGACGTCATTTTTGTCATCAACATGTCGGGATGTTTTGTTATTTTAAGTTACTTGCACATCAACTGTTTGCTGAAATATAACTACTACAGAGACATTTACACATCGTCCTTAAGAACTGTGAACACACTGAAGGCTGAAGAACGACTTCCCAACTCAGAAACTGGGACCATGCGAGGAGTACCTAAATGCAGCATAAGACCGGCCATGCTTGACTGAGATCAGTCAAAACATTTCTGAAATGGATGCTACATTTGGGTGTCACATTTGAGCTGCAGGATATCATTTAGGGCTTTGAGCTAGCTCATGACAGCTTCAACAAGCTGTCATGTTGTAATGTTCATGTAGAACGAAGCAGGTGCTAACACCTCACAGCAAAATCTGCTCACGCTCAGAATAAACCCAGAGAGAAAAAAAGGTTGTCCAAGACCTCCATCTTCATGTTTCCTTTCCCTTTCTTCATCTCCTCATTATGTCCCTTCGCCTCGACTGGATTCATTCCACAGTGTGGGGGAGAGATGGAGTGAGAGATGGGGAAGGTCACTCAGCGACACTCTGCAGGTAATTCTCAATAAAGACTGAGGGAGACGAGGTGAAACGCTGAAGGAAAGGCTGGTTGTGCCAGGTGAGTTAACAGAGGAGGGAGCTGATCTCAGCGAAGATTGACACGTTCAGCCGACAGTTTCAGAGATGTTTGAACAAACCGTATTTTCTCCAGCAGTAATTAACCTTGTGTTCGATAAGAAAAGAGACGAGGTTAGGGTCACAGCGTACAAACAAAATCATGTTCACAAACAGGGACGTCAAGTTAATGATTAAAGAGAAATACAGCAGGGA
>CM036548.1:335000-382500 GCA_020745685.1 Tautogolabrus adspersus | reverse complement strand
TCACGCCATGCAGCTCATGTCATTCACGCCATGCAGCTCATGTCATTTACGCCATGCAGCTCATGTTATTCACGCCATGCAGCTCATGTTATTCACGCCATGCAGCTCATGTCATTCACGCCATGCAGCTCATGTTATTCACGCCATGCAGCTCATGTTATTCACGCCATGCAGCTCATGTTATTCACGCCATGCAGCTCATGTTATTCACGCCATGCAGCTCATGTCATTCACGCCATGCAGCTCATGTTATTCACGCCATGCAGCTCATGTCATTCACGCCATGCAGCTCATGTCATTCACGCCATGCAGCTCATGTCATTCACGCCATGCAGCTCATGTCATTCACGCCATGCAGCTCATGTTATTCACGCCATGCAGCTCATGTTATTCACGCCATGCAGCTCATGTTATTCACGCCATGCAGCTCATGTTATTCACGCCATGCAGCTCATGTTATTCACGCCATGCAGCTCATGTTATTCACGCCATGCAGCTCATGTCATTCACGCCATGCAGCTCATGTCATTCACGCCACAGTACCCTCTTTATGGAAGACCTCAACCATCAGTCTGGCCCCTCAGAACTCAATCACTTTCAACTCAGGCTCTCATTGGCTATTACAGGCCAGCAAAAAATGAATGGAATGTCCTAATTGGACAAATGAGGTGGCAATCTTAGTCTGAGCGAGGCCGCCATTTTAAAGTATCGCAGTTGGAAATATTCATTTATAAAAATTTATTATTACAGAAAATTCAGTGGGGAATCAGGAACAGTGGTGCCCGATTTGAAGTAGTCTCCTGGATTTAATGCATGTGATGTATTTGGATGAACTCTCTCTCTGGATCATGGGGACTGTTGCAGGACCGTTTTTTAAAAGTTTAGTTCTGGGCTTTTTGTGCCTTCATTTACAGACAGGACAGTGGACAGAGTCAGAATCAGGGTGAGAGAGAGTACGACATGCGGGAAAGGAGCCACAAGCCAGTCCCGAACCCAAGCGCCCCGCACCGAAGATGACAGAAGTTTATGATGTTTGTTTGTCCCAGGAATCTCAATGAAATCCAAAGTGTCACCGACCAGTCAAGCGTCAGTCAGTTTAAATCCCCATGGCAACTTTTGATCACAGCTGAGTGTCAGAAAGTCGACTATCAAGATCTCGACCTCGTCAGACATTACCTTTCACTCCAGCCTCCTCGTCCAAGACATTTAGGGACCGAGAACAAGACAAGACCAAGACAGAGCGAGACCGAGGCTCTAACTTTAACTCCAGCATCTTCGTCCATCCTTTAAACACAGCAGGTCTCATATTTCTTTAGTCGTTAATATTTGATCTGATCAGGGAGATTCATAACCAAACAAGCTTTAAACATAAAGATGAAAAACTCTAAGAGCATCAGAGCTGTGTGTTGTGGATCCTGCAGGATGTCATTAAATCCTCCTAATGAGCACAGGACTGAAGATAGATTTGGGATCTTTCCAAACTCTCTGCTGTAGAGATCTTCTATAAACATCCAAAGTGGACCAATCATTGGAATCAGAAAGACTTCCCCTCAGTTTCTAGAAGAACGCTCGCCGTATCAGGTTCAATATTTTGACTGATCGTCTGTGAGTTCAATCAATTTCATACATCCGCCGACTTCATTCATCTGAGACAGGAAGTCAAAATGATTCTCCCTGTGGCGATTCTAGACCGGGGGGCCCCTCCAGACAGCGTTCATCTCCATGTTATAAACAATCTGACACCAACATTAGCAGAAGTTATGAAAGTATCTCTCCCCCGTATTTAGAGTTAGACACGCATCATTCAGTCATTTACTCTTATAGGAGTGAGTACCCCCCCGACTGTGTTGACTTTGACAGGAAGTTATTCAACACTGAGCTTGAAGTTGCTTTAAAGTTCTGTCGAGCCGAGGAGACAATCTTCACACTTTGTCACATGGTTATTGTCTCTTTAATTCAAGCAGCGGTTTAAAGACCACAACGACAACACCGAGGGAGATCATGACGTGTGTTTAGTCCCAATCAAACAGAAACCATCATCCTGACGATGTCTCATAACGTTCCTCCATCAGAGGAGACGCACAGCTGTGATCCAGATCATCCAATCTGGAACTGTTTTCATCGTTAGCGTTTCATTCTTTTATAGTGATGAAGCGTTTTACGACTGTTCCTCCAGCTTCCACTCTGCAGCCGGTCATCTCCTCCGCTGGCTGTCTGTATGCTGTGACCCAATCAAATGACGGGCCAGGACTCCTTTTCTCCGTCATGTAAACAAACTGAGTCAAAGGTCAACGATGGTGCTAACAGTTTGTCTTTCCATCGAGCACGTTGGAGCCTTTATTTTTATAGATCTAAACACACGTGCTCCTTCATTTATCCCTCTCTGATCCCTCGTTCAAGTTCTGCGTTGTTCTTACTGGTTACAGATCTCATTAAAGAGGAAAACAAACAGCCTTTATCTGCTCCATGCATGTGTAGCCGGAGATATCTTATTCCTCTGTCCCATTAAAAACACATCAATGAGCCACAGTTTGCACCGGCTCACTCCATTAGGATGATAAGCACGAGCAGCAGCGTTTATTCGGAGTCAATCTCACAAACGCCGTTCTGCTGCAGTAAATACTCACTTCTAAAAGTAATAATGATAATGAAGTTTATTTATGTAGCTCTTGAAATAAGCTGTGAACAGAATGTTTCAGGACTGTGGAACCAAAGAAAGGAAGCCACCAGAAGACAAACTAACAGGAATAAACTGGATTTGACCCCAAACAGGAGTTCACAGCTCGGCTGTAAGACGCTGAAAGAAGTCTGGCCCCGCCTCCCTAGAGTCGATACTCACACAGGTTACCATGTCGTGGACACTAGTGTTGTAGTACTTTTGGAAGGTCTTGGTCTTCTCTTGGAATCCAAATCATTTTTACTTGGTCTCAGACTGGGCGGTTTTAAATCAAGAGCTCCGTCATTACTGAGACTAGAAAGGAAACGCCTCCTTCTAAAAGAACAAATCATTTCAATTCATGTGTTTGATTTTGATCCCCCTTTATGACCGTAACCTTCACAGGGTTACGGTCTAAGTGAGTAACGCCCCCTGCACACATGATGAGGATTTTTCAGAGATATTTATGGTCTCGGTCTTGGAGCACTCTGGTCTCGGTTAGTGTGGTCTTGACTACAACACTAATGGACACTGAAGCTTCAGTGTTTATCCAGCTCTGCATCGGTCTGTAAACCTTTCTGTGTTCTAACCTCTCTCCATTTTTCAAAAGCATCTCCAATATTGATCCTAGTTTGAGCACGTTTCTGCTCGTGGAGCTTATTAGAAACATGCAGAGGCTTTTTAGGTCGGGTACAATCACTTCTATCTGAACCAGTTCTCTTGCCCGCTTCCATCGCTGCAACACCTGTTGGTTTGACCTGATAACTGCTCTCATATCTGGCAAACCGAGGGGCGTCCAAAACGGCCGTGTGGGGGTGCCTTAAAACCGCCTACCTTCTCTGGTCCAAACAAATCCAGACCATTCAGGACCAGAATCTAAAGTTAGAAGGAGGACATACTGGCTGCTGCATTGTTGTCAGAGAAGCCAGCACTTCAACATAGCATGTTTCCTTAATGTCTGATCATAGAGTAAGCTCACTTTATCATTTCACTCTCTACACATCTCACTGATTGGAGTTTTACAGAGTTCTAGTTTGAGTCTATGCCTCGAGGTTGTCCAAAGACAAATCACAAGTGTACAGAGTCTTTTAGCTACAGCTCTCTTATTTCAATTTCTCATTGAGGCGCTGATGTGAAACAACCTTTGAAAGACCGTCTGACCTTCTCTCGCTGTTGGCTCTGCTAATTTCCAGACATTCTGTACTCTGTGAGCTCTCTCGAGTCAGCACTCTCAGCTTGTTGTCCGTCAATGCGAAGCTGACCTTACTCCATTTTTCCAATCACTGACAAAAGGCACTGCGACCTGGTGCAAGATAATATAACTAGAGAGCGGTGCTTTCACTGACTCTGTGAAACATCAGAACATAAAGCTCAGCTTCCTGTTCTGTGGAAAACCAGCAGCAGCATTCTGTCAGCGTGTAACCATCTCTGTGGTGTCATGAAGTGCAGACAACATGCTGAAGGCTGGAGAACATGCTTCCTCTCCAGGGAGCGCTCGGACTGGGCGACATTTTCAGAAGCTGCTTCAAACTTCAAACTGACCTTTAACAAGAGGAAGTCCTACCAGAGTGTAGGTTTGGAAACGCCTTCAAAATGATTCTTTTTCAGAGGAACTTTTTAGAAGTGGTGCCAAAGGAAGTGGAGGCAGAGGAAGAGGAGGCATTATTTTAGGTGTTCAGGGTGGTTGGAGTACTTCCAATGATTGAACAGACATGAGTCTCGCCGTCAGAACAAAAGTTTTATGAAGAAGTCTTGTAGAGTAAAGAGGCTGAAGATCAAAACAGAAAGAGTTCTGTCCTCTCTGTTAGGAAGTATCCGTCCTGTTTCTAAAGACCGGGGGATGCTTTTTAACTGAAGTCACTGACAGATTTCCAGGGGGGTAAGTAAGCCTGTCATGTGGATTTGTCCTGTACAACATGAGGGAGATCAGACCTGTCAGCTCCTGGTGCAGGCTCTACTGCAGGTCCTAACGGGCAGGTCTTCCTACATGCACTAATCAAACCCCTGCAGATGATCCAGAACACATCAGCATGACGCGTGTTCACCCTCCCCAAAACAGCACGTCACTCAGCTGTTCATCTCCCACTGACTCTGCTGCTCGCTTACAAAACAGTGTTAGCTAACCTAGTAACAGTAACTAAGGAGGGCGGGGCTTGTTAAAGGGTCAGTTGGACACAAACACTTTGTGTATGTGTTTGCACTTGAATAGCATCTTTAGACAGAGCAGATAGCGGCACGGTTGATGCTTCATGGAGCGTTTAGCGTCCTCAGTGAATAAGAGAGAGTCTGTGTATCTTGTCCTCGGCTTCAGTTTTGTCTCCTTCCCACTGGTTGCCACTATTTGCTTGGCAGCCACCAAGCAGCTGCTAAACATGGTATTAAAAGAGATTTAGCTCCTAATAAACATTTCAGAAAGGTGTGTTGCACTGTTAGTATAATATCCAACACAGCAGGGAAAGCTATTTTCCTCCTCAGTGGATCCGAGCGGCGGCGAGGAAACGTCCCTGACCCAGCGACAGTCGGAGGAGGAGGACAGCTCAACAGCAGATGCTCTCGAGTCATTTATCTCACTTGCACTTTGACACTGAAGCCGTTATTGTCTGGCTCCTGCACAGAACAGCTCGAGCCTCTCACATTAAAGCAGCTGCACCAAACAAATCATAAATGGAGCCATTTTAAAGAGTGTGATTTATGGACGCTGCTCCCCCTGAAGAGCAGAGAAAGGAGGCGAGAGGAGGAGAGGAAGGGAGCAGGGGAAGGAGGTGTGATTAGAAATAAAAGTCTTTCTTATGATTATTATTGAATGTTGTGTAAGTGAGGCTTTACTCTGACGTCTGTCACCAACCTGTCAGGAGTTTCAGAGCCACTGGGCTCTGAAACTCCTACTGTCAACGGGAGTCGCAGAACTCGTACTCAGGGACAGATGCAGGCCGGTCAGAGGCAGAGGCAGGCAGGTCCCAGGCAGGCAGGTCCAAGGCAGGCAGGTCGAAGGCAGACACGGAGAAACAAAGAACGACCTGAGCAGGACAGGCTTTTATATTGACCTGATTGCAGAAGAGAGGCAGCTGTGTGCACAGGTGAGTTAAGTTTGCTGATGAGGTGGGCGTGGCCAGCAGGGTGAGTGGAAAAGTACTGAGTGTCTGAGTGAAGGCCGCTGAGCAGACGAGCCAAACTGTGACATTCAGATATAATCCAGTGCAGAGTGAAAGTCCTGTCAGAGATGTAGACTTTGTTGAAATGATTGTTTTTGCAGACGGTTAACGATGCTGCAGCTGTTCGTCTCGAAGTTTGTTCATCTGCACGCTGCACGCAACACGCTGCTTTTGTCTTGTTGTTTTTACCTCATGCTGGTTGGCCATAATTATCTGCACGCCACAATAATGAAAACGTAATTCATTAGTTCATTACGCTGTTATCCTTAATGAAGCACTTTGTTGTAAAGTGCTAAATGGTAATCATGGTAAAGGCACACAGGCCGAGTGGGAGCAGCTAATTGGACGGCTTGTGGCTTCTTAAGGTAATTAAAGTGCTCCATAAAGTCTGTGCACGTGATTCCTCCTGAAAATGTATTTGTCCTTAAATCAGTTCTGATGATTGTGATGTGAACATCGTTTATAACGAGGCTGTCATCATCATAGCAGCGTCTCGGACAATCCCTCAGAGCCATACAGGCGTGCTCTTTCTTAAACTTCATCAGAAACAGATGTTTCCATATCTTCTTCTCTTTTAAGATCCTTCTTTGAGCTTTTTTAAGCTTTTATTTTGATAGGACAGCAGGAAATCAGAAAAGAGAGATCTCTCCGTGCTGTCTCCTGTTTGCTGTGGGCGGCTGTGGCTCAGTGGTAGAGTCGTCATCTTTCAACCGGAAGGTTGAGGGTTCGATCCCCAGCTGCTGCAGCAACATGTCCGATGTGTCCTTGGGCAAGACACTTAACCCCGTATTGCTCCCGCTGCTTTGTCGGCGGCGTATGAATGGGATTAGTTACTTCTGATGGTCTCACTACATAGCGACCACTTCCATCAGTGTGTCGGTGTGACCTGCAGTGTGAAAGCGCTTTGAGTAGTCGGAAGACTAGAAAAGCGCTTTATAAGCCCAAGTCCATTTACAGAGTCCATTTGCTCCTCCTTCTTCTGATTCATTCAGTGTGGAAGTGGCGTCATCAGCCCGCCTCATGTTATTGACACTCCAGCTCAGCTGTGATCTGCTCGATGGCTCAGTCAATAAAACAGAACTTCACATCGCATGTCAACAATTTAACAACTTAACAGTTGAAAGGCGTGTTACTCAAACCGGCCGCATCTGCCCCCGTTTTTTCGTCCTCGTTTGTTTTGATTTGGAGGCGCACATGAAGTGATGTTTTACGTTTAATTTCGCACAGCATTGTGGGTGTTAACATACAACTCATGTCCTGAAAGCATGCATCCGATCCATACTGCACAAAACCAGGAAGTTAGTATCCATGCTGAAATGTTCAGTCTGCTGAGGTGGACCCAAAAAATGACCACGAGGGTTCAGTCGACGGAAAAGTAATACTTACTGAAAGGGCCAGTGAGTGGGAATGACATGCGGAAAGAGGAGCCACAGGTCGGATTTGAACCTGGACCGCCGCTTGGAGGACTCCAAGTGAAGTTTAGTATAATAGGGTTAAACAATAAATAACAGAAGACGTGCTGTGTGGTCGTGGGCTGCCCTGTGTGATGGTGCAGTCAAACTCTGAAAGCAGAGATGTGTGTGTAGGTGCCTTTGGTCAGAATAATCCATCCATGTTCAGAAGAATATCAACAACTCAAAACATCTGTCAAGTCTGTGCGGAAAAACGTGGAACATTTGTCTGTGGTGGTAGTATTAATATTTTACTCTTGTCCCCAGAGGAAACCTTCAAAGTCTTCTGGTTCTAATTTCAGTTTTCATTTAAACCCAATCAGAATCAGAGTTTGAATTTCCCCATCCTACTACTGTGGTGTGAGACAAACATTTACAACACTAACGACACTCTCCTCAGCATCAGGGTTAGGGTCGCTACCCCCCAGGAGATCCAGTCTTTCATCATCTCCATTCAGATCATCACCACAGACAGATACTGAAAACTGTCAAAGTCAAGTTCAGGTGAATATCCAGCCCTCAATACACCCGTCTACTCTGTGCAGAAAAACATGGAACATCTCTCAGAGATGCAATCTGCTGATAATTGAAGGGGAGAGTGACTAAAGCTTGCTTACAGCCAACGCAAGTGATCTTCTAAAGGAGCTATTCAGTGTGGATATTGCTTCAGCACTTGAACAGGCCACGGAGCCCTATAGCTCAGGACTCGGATAAAAGAGTGACCTAGATCTCTGCTGCCCAAACAGCACTCTACCATGACTGTGAAGAAGTGCTGAGAGCTGCCAAAGAAAACTGCACGATCACACACATGGGGACAGCAAACACATATATTTGTAAATTAGCATTCGCTCTGCATGCACGGCTTGTACCGAGCTGCTGTCAGTGATTTGAGAGGGCAAACGTGGAAGAAGGTTTCAGAGGCCTGAGCACAGGCTGAGTCTGCGTCTGCAGCTGAGGCTGCGTCTGCCTCTGCGTCTGCAGCTGAGGCTGCGTCTGCGTCTGCGTCTGCACAGTACACAGTGTATGTTACCAAATCTGCTTATACTCAAACTACTGTACCTTAGCCTGATGTCCCACTAAAAACATTTTCCCTATATCACAGGGGTGAAGTTAAGGTCAGGGGGAGAGGGATTTCACCTGAAACATGGCTACAGGGATGGTTCACTATACGTCAGTCCAGTACTTGACTAAAATATCTGATCACATGGATTTGATATGGACTTTCACAAAACACACTTTCCTTTCCATCCGGTTCAGCAAAGTCTACAACACTCAGTTTCTGTGTAGCTCTGCGCTCTTTTAGTTCCATCTGTTTTAGCTCTGTGGAGTTTGCTCTCCTGCTAGCTACCTGGACGCTATCTGAGCTGTCAGCCTTTGGTGAAAGTTGTGAAGTCCAGACCCTCAGCCTGCGAGTCTCTCTGCCCGACTCTGCTGGTCACTCATTAAACTTTGACTGAGGAGTCTTTTCAATCAGTCCAGCTTTATTAACTGAACACTATACCAGCGGTTGATGTATATGCACCATGATGACATCATGACGGAGGAAAGAGAGTAAAAAGTGGCGCCACCAGCCTGGTCTACGTCCCTACATATCCCAGCACAGCTTGCAATTCACAATGAATGGTGGTGCGTGCCGTGTGTGATAATGAGGGCTCGTGTGTCAGCATGATATAACGGTATATTGGTCAGACCGGTGTAGGATGCAGCCGACTCTTTTGATGAAATATTGGTATTAAAAGTGTGTCTCATACACCGGGTTTTATGGTCAATGTTTAGATGTCTATGAGAGTATTTGTATTTGTCACCATCCCCGACACAGACGGGTCTGTAAACAGCTGTTTAGTTTGGCCTCGTTAAGCCACTCAGTGTGGAGACGGAAACAACACACTCAAGTTTTTCTAAAGCTCCGAACTTTTAAACTTTCTGTTTTTGTATACGGCCATGGCTCACAAACTCAATCACCTTTTTGTTTACTTTGGTTGATTCAGAAACGGAGAATTTGAGAGAGACTTTGTCATCAACTTCCATCACCTCATTTATCCTTTAAAACAACGAGATGCAAAATCAAGGCTACAGCACAACAACAGCGCACAGTGTGTGTGTGTGTGTGTGTGTGTGTGTGTGTGTGTGTGTGTGTGTGTGTGTGTGTGTGTGTGTGACAGCTCTTGCAGTCCTTACGTTCCCTGTGAAGGTGGCGTTCCCTGTGAAGGTGGCGTTCTCTGATGATTGCTGCTCTGTTATGTACATGGAGATTATAAAATGAAAGTGGACTTATTCATTATGTTCCTTCAAAGAGGCGTATTCTGTCTTGAGCTGCTGGTTGAAGCTTCCACCGCACAGTATCAGGAGTCGCTTGAGCTTGACGTGGAGAGACAGCTTGTACACGACCCAAAACCCGTCTGTCCTCATGAGGTCTGAGACTGTAATCCAGGCTCATCCAACCTCTGGGTCCAGACCCAACGTGGGGACGCCTGAAATTTGTATTTACTAATCAATTAAAAATATATTGGACACAGCCCACTGTGGGCCATAGCCAATACCAATTTCTTGACCCCCCGTCACTCTCTGGCGACCTCCCAGGGGGGTCTGGACCCTGACTTTGAAAAAGAACAGCGTCCTACAACATCAACGTTCAGGCTATTATTCAAATCCTATTCTTCTGAGCGCACTATTTCATAAACACCTGAAGGGAATATCCTCCAATACGTAAAAAAGGTCGACTCACACCCCAAAAACAAACCTGCTCTGAAGCTAACGGAGGACGTGAAGTCTCAAAAACATTCTCCAATTATTACGATGCAGTTTCATTCAAATGTCTCAAAGTTCCAAAAACATTCAAGTTCAGCCAAAGTTTAAAAAGGAAGTCTTTCATTCTGAGTCATTCATGTCCATAAACCAGAGACAGCACAAAGACTGAAGCCATGACTACATTCAGAGAATCACCTTGAACAGCGACAACAGATCAACACGTTTTACATCCACTCGTTTCCCTGAGTGCGGGCGCTTTGAAAGGCTCTGTTTAGAAATGTGACGTCTCTTCTGACACATTATCAGAATGTCACAGCGATTCTGTCCTCGAGAAGACGACACATCATCATCAGTTCAGGCTGACGGAGAATCATCCTGCAAAGTGTTCCTCATCAGGGACTCCACATGAACTCTCCGAGGAGTTCAAACACAAACAGTATTTACACGCCGTCATATAATGTCCATATAAACTCTTTGTTTGTGAATAAAGCTGAAGTAAAGCTGACAGAGTTACTCTGAGCTTCAACCTGACGTCATAACACTGATTCAGGTTCAGGTTCATCTGTGAGCGAGCGGGAGGTTTGAAAGAAGTAAGACGTATGAAACAATGAGCCTGAGCCCTTTCATTCATGTGCTTTGGTCCATATCTGTGCTAACAACATGTTTTATTTCTGTTCCTGCAGCTCGGATAGAGGCCATGACTGAGTTCTTCATGAGCTGCAGACCAGAGGAGCAATGTAAATCTGTCACGTCAGCAGAGAGCAAACAGTCACAACCAGGAGCACATTCAATATTGATCTGCAGATCTTCCTCCTGGTTAGTGCGTACCATCTCGTAGGAATCCACTCTGCTCTAAATGGTATTACATAAACTATGCATGGTTACACTTTTTCCCATTCTGATTCAAAGCATCTGGGTTGACTTTTTTCATGTTAAAGGAGCAGTCTGTAACTCTGACACCTAGTGTTTAAAATGGGTACTGCAGTCTAAATTCTAAACATTATAGAGAGCTGTCTCCCCCCCCCCTCTCTAGAGTGGATGCTCACGCAGGTCACCATGTGCTGGACACTGAAGCTTCAGTGTTTATCCAGCTCTGCATCGGTCTGTAAACCTTTCTGCGTTCTAACCTCTCTCCATTTTTCAAAAGCATCTCCAATATTGATCCTAGTTTGAGCACGTTTCTGCTCGTGGAGCTTATTAGAAACATGCAGAGGCTTTTTAGGTCGGGTACAATCACTTCTATCTGAACCAGTTCTCTTGCCCGCTTCCATCGCTGCAACACCTGTTGGTTTGACCTGATAACTGCTCTCATATCTGGCAAACCGAGGGGCGTCCAAAACGGCCGTGTGGGGGTGCCTTAAAACCGCCTACCTTCTCTGGTCCAAACAAATCCAGACCATTCAGGACCAGAATCTAAAGTCAGCTAAACAGATTTCTACAGAAAGCATGGTCAACCACTGGCTCCGCCCCTGAATTTAGCTTTTTTTCAGATGTAGATGACCCTGGTTCTTTGATCATGTTGTTTTTTTGCCCCATTATGGGACGATGTAAAGGTTTCATTTTCCAGCAGGGGTCCTTCCAGGGTCTCTTTCTTCGCGCTCTCTAACTCTACATGCAGTAAGTTTGACTGAGCCGGTTAAAAACAGTCATTGCTGAAGGTTACAGACGCTCGAGGTAGGATAAGTACAGCGTCGGTCAGAGAACACCGTGAGGAGGACGATCAAAGCTTCCTGTGAATTATGACGTTTAACAATGTGCTTCAACAAAAGACGACACGTTAAGGTTTTATTACTGCTCTCATGTAGTTTCTGTGAATATATTCCACCAGCTATTACACCCACATATATATAGCTGGTGGAATTGAATCCAGCCGTGTCTGATCTGTGGACTATGTTTTGTTTGTAGCATGAAAAGATGAGAACACCTTCGATGTTGCATCCGTGTGGTTTCCCTGATTATCTGAAAGCAGAAACATGTAACACGTTTATTTTCAAACAGGCGAGGAGCTCGAGGGAAATCTCATCGAGTGCAATACTTTGATTTATGACCAAATACCTGCTGAACGAGCAGCACTCCCATGAGCCTCTGCTCCACTTTGTGTTCAGTGCTAATTAGAAAATGTTGTCATGCTAAACTGTGACAAACATACCTGCTACACAAACATGTGAGCATGTTAGCTTATGAACAGACTGCAGTATGAATCAAGCTCTGAATGTTGAGATGCATCAATAACGTCTTTAAATCTCATACGATGACTCAGATGGAGCGGCATGAAGCGTAAAGACAAAGGAGACCCTGAAGTGTTCAAACATGTTGGCATCGGATTTAAAATGGACGCTTCATCGATGACATTTGTCAGTGTCAGTATTTGATATGTTGTCTTTGTGCTGTTTTCAATCAAACACGGAGTTTACAAGTTTAATTTAATCATTTATTTACATTTTACACAACATCCCCATGTTTTGGAAACTAGGGCGGCTGTGGCTCAGTGGTAAAGTCTGTCGTCTCAACCGGAAGGTCGGGGGTTTGATCCCCAGCTACTGCAGCCGCGTGACCTTGGACCAGACACTTCACCCCACGTTGGGCCCACTGCTTTATCATCAGTGAGTGAATGTGTATGAATGGATGAGTTAATACTGATGGTCTCTTTACTCAGCAGCCTCTACCATCAGTGTGTGAATGTGTATGAATGGATGAGTTAATACTGATGGTCTCTTTACTCAGCAGCCTCTACCATCAGTGAGTGAATGTGTATGAATGGATGAGTTAATACTGATGGTCTCTTTACTCAGCAGCCTCTACCATCAGTGAGTGAATGTGTATGAATGGATGAGTTAATACTGATGGACTCTTTACTCAGCAGCCTCTACCATCAGTGTGTGAATGTGTCTGAATGGATGAGTTAATACTGATGGACTCTTTACTCAGCAGCCTCTACCATCAGTGAGTGAATGTGTATGAATGGATGAGTTAATACTGATGGACTCTTTACTCAGCAGTCTCTACCATCAGTGAGTGAATGTGTATGAATGGATGAGTTAATACTGATGGACTCTTTACTCAGCAGCCTCTACCATCAGTGAGTGAATGTGTCTGAATGGATGAGTTAATACTGATGGTCTCTTTACTCAGCAGCCTCTACCATCAGTGAGTGAATGTGTATGAATGGATGAGTTAATACTGATGGACTCTTTACTCAGCAGCCTCTACCATCAGTGAGTGAATGTGTATGAATGGATGAGTTAATACTGATGGACTCTTTACTCAGCAGCCTCTACCATCAGTGAGTGAATGTGTATGAATGGATGAGTTAATACTGATGGACTCTTTACTCAGCAGCCTCTACCATCAGTGAGTGAATGTGTATGAATGGATGAGTTAATACTGATGGACTCTTTACTCAGCAGCCTCTACCATCAGTGAGTGAATGTGTATGAATGGATGAGTTAATACTGATGGACTCTTTACACAGCAGCCTCTACCATCAGTGAGTGAATGTGTATGAATGGATGAGTTAATACTGATGGACTCTTTACTCAGCAGCCTCTACCATCAGTGAGTGAATGTGTATGAATGGATGAGTTAATACTGATGGACTCTTTACTCAGCAGCCTCTACCATCAGTGAGTGAATGTGTCTGAATGGATGAGTTAATACTGATGGACTCTTTACTCAGCAGCCTCTACCATCAGTGTGTGAATGTGTATGAATGGATGAGTTAATACTGATGGTCTCTTTACTCAGCAGCCTCTACCATCAGTGAGTGAATGTGTATGAATGGATGAGTTAATACTGATGGTCTCTTTACTCAGCAGCCTCTACCATCAGTGAGTGAATGTGTATGAATGGATGAGTTAATACTGATGGACTCTTTACTCAGCAGCCTCTACCATCAGTGAGTGAATGTGTATGAATGGATGAGTTAATACTGATGGACTCTTTACTCAGCAGCCTCTACCATCAGTGTGTGAATGTGTATGAATGGATGAGTTAATACTGATGGTCTCTTTACTCAGCAGTCTCTACCATCAGTGAGTGAATGTGTATGAATGGATGAGTTAATACTGATGGACTCTTTACTCAGCAGCCTCTACCATCAGTGTGTGAATGTGTATGAATGGATGAGTTAATACTGATGGTCTCTTTACTCAGCAGTCTCTACCATCAGTGAGTGAATGTGTATGAATGGATGAGTTAATACTGATGGTCTCTTTACTCAGCAGCCTCTACCATCAGGGTGTGAATGTGTATGAATGGATGAGTTAATACTGATGGTCTCTTTACTCAGCAGCCTCTACCATCAGTGAGTGAATGTGTATGAATGGATGAGTTAATACTGATGGACTCTTTACTCAGCAGCCTCTACCATCAGTGTGTGAATGTGTATGAATGGATGAGTTAATACTGATGGACTCTTTACTCAGCAGCCTCTACCATCAGTGTGTGAATGTGTATGAATGGATGAGATATGGATAGATATAGATAAATGTAGAGCGTCTTTTCTTTATCCAACGTAATGAAGACTTTTTTAATCATGCATCTGAAAAGCTTTAAAATGTTCATGTATAACTTAAAACTCTTGATTTACAATATATTTCACAGCTGTTGCTAAAGCTAACTCCATGCAGAACGCACAATGGGATTCAGTCCTGCCTTTCGTACGCCCACCATCCAGCCTTTGTGCGGCTGAAGAACACAGAAACTATTTCACTGAAAACATAAACTTTGAACATAATCCATGCAGCGATTTCCCTTCAAAACGCATTCTGCAGAACCAATTAGTACGACTGTAATCTCCGGCAGGCCGACAGGATTAGCGAATGAAGCTGAGGGTTTAAACTGCTCAGAGACATGGAGGCTGCACGCTCACATGTAGCTGTGACAGTACCTGAGAAATTAGCCAGCACAGGAAAGTGGAGCAAATGTCTGTGTAAGTGAAGGAGCTCAAAGTGGCCAAGTGTTGTGAGGAGGTTTGGCTCCACTAGTCTGGCCTAATTGCATAAACCTTGGCCTTTCTCCAGGGGCCTCAGTCCACTTTATAAATCATCTGAATGTCTGTTTTATTCCACAGCACCGCAGTCATTGGTCATTTCTGCTGCAGGTCTTCAATCCTGACTCCTCCGATATTACTTTCCTCTCCACCTAATAATTCATAACTTCCATCAGTCCTGCAGGCCGATAATCTCGCGCTCCTGATCGATTCCCAGGACACAACCGCTGAATCATAATCATGCTGCAAGTTGCTCCGAGTTTTGAACAAAGTTAAAGTTGTTGCACATGAGTGTGACTAATAGGGGTAAAGAGGCACGGTGAGCGGCGCCATTCATTGTTAGAAAAGTGGCAGTGACGGCGATTAGTCCAGAGCTGCAGGATGGCAATGGTCAGGGGAAAGGGAAGGGACGTCTCCTCCAATCAGTTGACTCCTCACATGCCTTTCACCAGCTGCCAGATCAATTTCACAGTTTTCTTTGGAGGGTTTTTCTCAGCCTCTCTCTGAACAATGGACACACACTAAGTCCTGTGATTCAGCACAGGATTAAATTGGGTTTCGACACAATGATGGCCCAAATGAGTGTTGACAAAATGTCCAATCAGCTCAGTAAATATGTGTTTAGGGACAAAACGCTGCTCACATAATGAAAAGAAATGTCCAGAAGAGTGGAGCTAAAGGACGGCGAGCATTCAGGCTGATGTGTTTGGATAACTGTTATAAATGTGGGGGCTGGAACATCCATCTTCCCATGATCCATCTGACCAGGTGAAACTCTGATTCGTCCAAATGAAGAGATATGAGGGGCCGGGTAAGAACTGACCTTCACAGGTCACACGCCCACCAGCACTTTCTATTTCTTCTCTCCCTGGAGGAAAACCAAAGTGCTCAGGGCAACATTTCCTCAGAGAACTATCATATTTTTATAAGAGCCATGCACGCTCATGTGTTAGCGTGTGAATGTACAGCATTGGTTTTACCCAGTGGCAGAGGATGCAAACAAACAATGGAAACATTACATTAACGTGCAGCAAATTCAGAAACACAGCAAAACATATGCAGCGACTGAAGCGTGCTGCAAGTGAAACAAACGTGCTGCAAAAAGACACATTTACTGCATTCACACAAAACACGCTGCAGATCCACGTCACGTCCATGTCCATGTACCGTCACATGTACCTAAACCGCGACACAAGTTGACTATAATGTTTTATCGTGTACGCCTCCTCTCGGCCCACATTTGATGGACAGATTCATTGTTATTAGCATCTAGAGCAGAGAATGGGTCCAAACACAGTGACACGGGTTACTCACAAATCACAGCTTTTTACTGTCTGTAGGTGTGAGTACAAACAGCGAGGGGGAAGCGCCTGCTCAGGAAAAGCCCATTACAGCTGCATGTGTTGATAGATTATATACTATGGATAGCTTTTCTTTCTTGTGTGCAAAGAGCAGGGAGCCCTCACCCGTGTTATTATGTATCCACAAATTACCAAACGGTATATGCTACAGGGACTGGCGGCATCACACTCGTCCTGCTAATAAGCAATCTGCTACGCTGGCTGAGAGTCTATATCATAACTGAAATTGCAGCTTCTCTCACAACATCACGCACAGTTTCCCATCTCTAGCGGCGGATGCATTCTCTCTGGAGTACTCTTTCTGGAGCATGGTAAATTGGTTTCACAAACCTTTGATTAGACAATCCCCCATACTTCCATTATGTTTGCTGTCCATGAGTGATCGCCCGCATGCTGAGATGAAAGACTAGTGCGGGAGGCGAGCCGATGAGCCGAATGGGACACGATAATGAAATGAAATGAGGCGTGAACATTGTGTGTTGCTGTTATCACTTAAGAACATGGAGAAAGGGTAAAAAAGGGGCCGAAGAGATCTGGGCTGTGCTTAATTCTTGACTACCTTAAAGGGCCTTCAGCAGAGGTCGTCTGTATGCTGAACACATGCCAGCGTGTTTACATTCAGAGTGTCCGCAGAGAGAAAGGCCTAAAGAGTCAGAGTCTTTGTCTAGCCTGGGTCCTGCGTGTTGATGCAGCGGCATAGTTAGCCATGAATACTTTAGAATATCATCAGTCAGAAGCAGCGGAGCCACATTTCAGGTTCTGACTTCAGTGGACAAGGACCTAGAACAAGCGCCTGAGACTGTTTCCTTTACAGCGTGCTCATCTTTACCTGCTGAAGGTAAACGTTCTCTCTTAAAGCTTTAATCATGTCCCTGGATGTTTGCTATGAGAGACAGAGCCCGAGAGCTCTGAACACAGAAGAAGTTTCCAGATAAGATCACTTCAACACTTTTTGCAGGAACTTAGAAGTTGTTCTGAAAGTGTTTGCGACCGGCCTCTTCATGGTCAGCTGGTTTTAAACTTGTTTAAGGTGAATAGTGAAAGGACCCTGGTTTACGTTTGTTACGACCTCCTTAACCAGAATAATTACATCAAAGCCAAAGTGCTGCTCAGGTCAAAACAGAAATGGACGAATATGAATAAAAAGTGCAACCACAAAAACAAACGGTACAAGATGAATAGGAGCATATCTTACGGATTGATCCTTTAAGTTTGAAATGAAAAAGAGTGACTAAAAGAAGAGGAAGGAGCTGCCAGAGTCAGAGTGAACTTCACTCGATGATAAGAAAACTAAACGTTTCCAACGTCCAGATTGTTGCTGTGAAACTTTATTTCTGTCTGACTTCAGTGAACGTCTAACTAGCGGCACATTTCGTGAACCTCCAACACGTGTTGGTGTGATTCTCTTAAAGCATCGTTCATATCTGTGGGACTTTAATCTGCTCCCCATGAGGCTCGTTAATGCTAACATTAGCTCTGCTCATCCTGCTTGCTAAGGCTTTTAAACATCTCTGCCGCTCTGGTAGTTCAGTAAATGACATCGTAGTCTGTGGAACTTAACGGATCAGACGATGTGGTTTGTTTTCGTGTGCGTTGTGAAGCACTTTGGAAGTGTTTGATCAAAGTTTATTGTTTTTATGTGGCTCAGCCTTTTAAGCAGATGTAGACGTTTAACTGCTGAAAAAGAAAGTTTTTATCTTCAGCCTCTTTTTTTACCCTGATCTCTGTTTATGTCTGGATGAGCCTGATTTGGTCGCTGCTGCCACGGTAACCGTGGTAAAAGGACACATTGATCCTTAATCTGTAAATAAGCCTGTGAAGTTCAGCGAGTTCGGAGCCTGACTGACTGGATGCTTCTGTCTCTCATAATGTGAAATTAAAAAACATGAATGGATTTCATCCAGTCTGTCGTTACATCCAGAGGAGATAATCAAACGCTTACTTTTAGAACTCTAGTGTCACTATTCACTCCATCAGGGAGGATAAGTTCCCCGCTACGGTGGCCAGGAGGTGTCAGACAAATGACATGTCCGAGGAGCTTTGCATGAGGCGACACACGACCGCCCGAACAGAAAACACAAACCTGAAGCCACGACAGGATCGCAAAAGACAACGCCGAAAACACAACCGCCAACGCTACAACGCAAAAGACAACAATAAAGCAAACGCCAAAAACACAACCGCCAACGCATCAACGCAAAAGAAAACAATAATGCAAATGCCAAAAACACAACCGCCATCGCTAGAACGTGGCGTTTGCGTTGTGGTGTTTGTGGTGTGACGTTTGTGTAGTGGCGTCTCCATTTTGGCGTTTGTGTAGTGGCGTTTGTGTTTGTGTAGTGGCGTTTGTGTTGTGTTTGTGTTGTGGCATTTGCGTTGTGGCGTTTGTGTTTGTGTGGTGGCGTTTGCGTTGTGGCGTTTGCGTTGTGGCGTTTGTGTTCATGTAGTGGCGTTTGCGTTGTGGCGTTTGTGGTGTGACGTTTAGTGGCGTCTCCATTTTGGCGTTTGTGTAGTGGCGTTTGTGTTGTGTTTGTGTTGTGGCGTTTGTGTTGTTGTGTTTGTGTTGTGGCGTTTGCGTTGTGGCGTTTGTGTTCGTGTAGTGGCGTTTGTGTTGTTGTGTTCGTGTAGTGGCGTTTGTGTTGTTGTGTTTGTGTTGTGGCGTTTGCGTTGTGGCGTTTGTGTTCGTGTAGTGGCGTTTGTGTTGTTGTGTTTGTGTTGTGGCGTTTGCGTTGTGGCGTTTGTGTTTGTGTGGTGGCGTTTGCGTTGTGGCGTTTGCGTTGTGGCGTTTGTGTTCATGTAGTGGCGTTTGTGTTGTTGTGTTTGTGTTGTGGCGTTTGCGTTGTGGCGTTTGTGTTTGTGTGGTGGCGTTTGCGTTGTGGCGTTTGCGTTGTGGCGTTTGTGTTCATGTAGTGGCGTTTGCGTTGTGGCGTTTGTGGTGTGACGTTTAGTGGCGTCTCCATTTTGGCGTTTGTGTAGTGGCGTTTGTGTTGTGTTTGTGTTGTGGCGTTTGTGTTCGTGTAGTGGCGTTTGTGTTGTTGTGTTTGTGTTGTGGCGTTTGCGTTGTGGCGTTTGTGTTCGTGTAGTGGCGTTTGTGTTGTTGTGTTTGTGTTGTGGCGTTTGCGTTGTGGCGTTTGTGTTCGTGTAGTGGCGTTTGTGTTGTGTTTGTGTTGTGGCGTTTGCGTTGTGGCGTTTGTGTTCGTGTAGTGGCGTTTGTGTTGTGTTTGTGTTGTGGCGTTTGTGTTGTGGCGTTTGTGTTCGTGTAGTGGCGTTTGTGTTGTTCTGTTTGTGTTGTGGCGTTTGCGTTGTGGCGTTTGTGTTCGTGTGGTGGCGTTTGCGTTGTGGCGTTTGCGTTTGTCCCTTTCATGAACGTGGTTGTGTTTTCTTCCTTGTTAACAGTTTGATAATCCAAAGTGTGTGACCTCACCCGGCCACCATAGTTTGGGATCTTTTGATATTGAAGAAAACATGAAACGTTAATGAGATAAATGAATAAAGTGTGAATCCGGAGGAAGACGATGTGTTTTATGTTTATATGTGACTAACTTAGGAATCAGCTGTTCCGTGATTTAATGCTAATTGCATCGGCTGCGTTTAAAGCCTGGAGGTTGGAAGGCCGTTTGGCTCTTCTGCTGCTGCGCTTGCTGTTGATAAGTGAACTGAATCAGCAGGGCCGATTTACAATGACCCGCCTCCTGTGGTTTTTCTGAACACCTGCATGCGTCCCTTTCACCCCACACAGCATCTCTGCCCGACTTTTCTCAGTCCTCACAGTTTGAAATCCTCCCATTCAGACCCCACTTCTTTTAGTGCACCCCTTTGAGATAAACAGGTGTGCATGCTGAGCTGCTGTGTTAAGAGAGAGTCAGGGTCCTGTAATCTGTGTGCTCTGACTCACAGTGAGCATCACGATTGTTTAAAAAGCTCCCGTTCTGTCCCGAGTTATTACCTGTTCTCTGTGTATACTCGATGTGACGAGTCGGATGCTGTGATGTTTCAGCTGCTTCTATGGGTTGCTCTGTCTGCTCGCCCTGAAACCCTCGGCCACGTTAACGGGACAGACACCTGAAACCAGAGTAAGAGGAACAAACTCTTCTTTTTCAGTATCTTTGGGATCCTCAAACTTAAGCAATCTATGGGAGTTTCACTTTTGGTGTGAATGCAGTTTAAAGGCCTCACGTGGCAGTTTCATGCCATAGGGCTGAGGGAACATAGGGCTGAGGGAACATAGGGAACATAGAGATGAGGGAACATAGGCCTGAGGGAACATAGGGCTGAGGTAACATAGGACTGAGGGAACGTAGGGCTGAGGGAACATAGACCTGAGGGAACATAGGGAACATAGGGATGAGGGGATGAGGTAACATAGGGTTGAGGGAACATAGGGCTGAGGGAACATAGGGCTGAGGTAACATAGGACTGAGGGAACGTAGGGCTGAGGGAACATAGACCTGAGGGAACATAGGGAACATAGGGATGAGGGGATGAGGTAACATAGGGCTGAGGGAACATAGGGCTGAGGGAACATAGGGATTAGGGCTGAGGGAACATAGGCCTGAGGGAACATAGGGCTGAGGGAACATAGGGAACATAGGGATGAGGGGATGAGGTTACATAGGGATTAGGGTTGAGGGAACATAGGGATTAGGGATTAGGCCTGAGGGAACATAGGGCTGAGGGAACATAGGGATTAGGGCTGAGGGAACATAGGCTTGAGGGAACATAGGGCTGAGGGAACATAGGGAACATAGGGATGAGGGGATGAGGTAACATAGGGCTGAGGGAACATAGGGATTAGGGTTGAGGGAACATAGGGCTGAGGGAACATAGGGATTAGGGCTGAGGGAACATAGGGCTGAGGGAACATAGGGATTAGGGCTGAGGGAACATAGGGCTGAGGAAACATATGGATTAGGGCTGAGGGAACATAGGGCTGAGGGAACATAGGGATTAGGGCTGAGGGAACATAGGGATTAGGGCTGAGGGAACATAGGCCTGAGGGAACATAGGGCTGAGGGAACATAGGGAACATAGGGATGAGGGGATGAGGTTACATAGGGATTAGGGTTGAGGGAACATAGGGATTAGGGATTAGGCCTGAGGGAACATAGGGCTGAGGGAACATAGGGATTAGGGCTGAGGGAACATAGGCTTGAGGGAACATAGGGCTGAGGGAACATAGGGAACATAGGGATGAGGGGATGAGGTAACATAGGGCTGAGGGAACATAGGGATTAGGGTTGAGGGAACATAGGGCTGAGGGAACATAGGGATTAGGGCTGAGGGAACATAGGGCTGAGGGAACATAGGGATTAGGGCTGAGGGAACATAGGGCTGAGGAAACATATGGATTAGGGCTGAGGGAACATAGGGCTGAGGGAACATAGGGATTAGGGCTGAGGGAACATAGGGCTGAGGGAACATAGGGATTAGGGCTGAGGGAACATAGGGCTGAGGGAACATAGGGATTAGGGCTGAGGGAACATAGGTCTGAAAGCACTGACTCAGTTGAACCTGATGTTAAAAACCTGCTTGTGTTACCCTGATCCAGGACTTATAAAAACAGCATTTAAACACTGCTGCCCTGATGGCAGCGGCTCCAAATATTTCACCTGCCAGAGGCAACATTTACCTCTGCAGGTGTCAGGTGATCATTTTCTCCCTGAACAGAACAAATGTCAGAAAGAAGTAAAGGCCATCGGTACGTTTAAGGTTCACTCCAAAGAAAAGGAAAGACATTTAATAATCAGCCAACAGAATATAAAGTCATCTTCCCGCTAGGAAGAATGATTGTTTACCGTCAGAATCCTGCGCTTAGGCTCAATGTTTGAACGTAAAGTCATAAATCTGTGAGTTTAAAGGGACAGTGCACTAAAAAACAAAGACCCTGGTAGATTGAAGGTTAGGACAGGAAGTTAAGCACAGAAACAGGAAGTGGTTAGAGATCCCAAACTGACGTCAAACAGCTCAAAGGAACGGTAACAAAGGTCAATGTGTGATGTCATCACTTGTTGTGGAAGCAGTCAGAGAGAAATACTCAAAGGTCCATCTTCATGATGAAAGTCACGTGGAGTCCTAAATATCCCGTTATTGTCTTCTGACCTGATTCCAGTCGTCTGCCTGTGAGATTATTGTCACAACAAACAGTTTGAATGAGTGACTTTGAATGTGCTGTGAGTCGACTCTGAATAAAAGTAGAGAAGCAGCTTGACGTGTGGCAGCCCTTTGATTTAAGCCCAGCCGGGCTGCTGCGGCTCCACATACAGCACATTGCAGAGTGATCACACTCCTTCACAGGAAGAGGAGGTCATGAACAGACCAACTGCAGAGACCTTTGTCCTTGGTCAGCGTGAGAAGGAGCCCTGATTGTGTACCTGCCTCACAGCGTTAATTAGAGGTCAGTTCTGCCTCATTGCCGACGTGACGAGTTGACATGTTGAGAATGTGGTGCGTATAGAAAGTGCAGAGGACAACGCAGCAGCATCACAGTAACAGAGAAGTGTTATCGTCATCTGAATGTGGAACCAGGACGCTACATCTCCAATGTTTATATTCAAACCAGAGCCCCTCTTCAGTTCTCACTTTGTCTCAGGGTATAAATGTGTAAACATGTCGCAGCCTGCTCTGCAGAGAGACCGGGATCCTCGGGCTCTCGGGGGATGCAGCACAAATCTTGTGAGCTGAATATATTTACGGAGACGCAGAGAGCAGCGGGGGGTCGGCATCATCATTGCAGATGAGTTGGGAGAATATGAGCGGCTCTTATTATTGACCGTAAAGTTATACTCATTCAAATATTCATGAAATCAAAGCGTGTTTGGAAACTATTTCTGGGATTCTTTCATTTCCATTAATCTCCATGAAATGTATTTATCTCTGTAAAGACTTGTTTGTGCTCTGACGGGAGACAATGCGGCAGGAAGTCCAGCTGAAGCGATTTCATATTAACTTTGAATCCAAGCTGAAAGAAGTGACGAGGAATCGCTTCACCAGACGACCCCTGAGTGGATCATCCAGGGCCTTCAACTGTTCGTCACTCAAAGGAAACTGGATGTGCTTGAACATAAAGTCAGTGATCATATTTAGAACATAGCTGCAAACAGTCTACATTAACAACAAAGGTCCAATCAGTGAGATGTGTAGAGAGTGAAATGATAAAGTGAGCTTACTCTATGATCAGACATGAAGGAAACATGCTATGTTGAAGTGCTGGCTTCTCTGACAACAATGCAGCAGCCAGTATGTCCTCCTTCTAACTTTAGATTCTGGTCCTGAATGGTCTGGATTTGTTTGGACCAGAGAAGGTAGGCGGTTTTAAGGCACCCCCACACGGCCGTTTTGGACGCCCCTCGGTTTGCCAGATATGAGAGCAGTTATCAGGTCGTTATAATAAAGTCTGTAAGTCACGGCTGTAATAATGAGGTTTGTTTTCAGGCCTCTGAATGAATATTCACAGACAGTCTCTTCTCTTCGATCATCTCTGCAGCTTTGATTTATTATTAATATAAGAACGTGTAATTATTGTTGGACTTGTGACAAAGACAAAGGACTGCTCAAACTTTGACCAGATGTTTTCTATAAGGTGCACCTGATTTTAAATATGAATGCATATTAGCTCTTTTTATTAATGCGTCTGATTTGAGCTTTTATTACACTCCTCAACCAGCTCTGATGATATGCTTGATTTGGTTGCAGTGATTTATGGCGTCACCTTCTTATTTGAATAATAGCTCGCTGAAAAACGGCTCCACCATCCACCTAAGCACAAGTATTGTAATCTAGTCCTTGAATAATTCTGCGTGATAATCAGCGGTGCAGAGATCCTGCCGTGATTTATTATCGGCTCAAATGATAACTGGAGTTGACAAAGCGTGAATGCATTAGAGGAGGAGGCTGCAGCTTTAATCCATTTCAGACGTACAGAGAGTGAAGGAGAGGCGCTGGCTCCCTTTAAAGGAAGTGTTTTATTATGATTCATTGAACAGAGGAGGTGGAGGAGCTGCAGAGTATACATTTTACATTACTGGTCCCACAACGACCACCACTACTGCTTCTACGTTTACTTCTTCTTATTATCAATAAAGTGATTAACATTATGAGATTAGCTATTAGTGCGGCCTGGTTTCCATCGTGTCATTTAAAGTGTGACGGACTGGATAGAGTCTGAAATGGGTCTCCAGGGTCCAATGATAACAGACCTGAACTCAGGTCCCAGATCTGCTTCAACCCAACACGTTTACCTGATCCAGTACGCATCAAAGAGTGGGGAGGCCCGGGATCAGGGACAGGTCAGGTCAGGTCCACGTGATGGTTCTTCAAGCCTGGTAAAAAAAAAAACAGTCATCATCATAGTTTGGAAGTAGTCTAAGTGACGTCACCCACTGGTTTCTAAAGGGCTGTTTTGGAAGCCAATCGATGGCGATCGCCATATTGGAAATGCTGACGATCAAGGCGGGGCTTAAGCCTCTTGACAAACAGCTACAACCATCAGCTTGTTAGATCAGCCCCGCCCCTTATTGTGAATAACTCTTATCCTTCATCAAATCAAAACTGATGAGTCATCAAAACATTCACCCCCCGTACAGTGTGTGCTGATCGAGACATGAGCTAATCAGACCTGTTTGTTTTTTTGAACCAGGCTGTAAACATGTTAATGTCTGCTGTAAAAACAGGCTTTTTAGAATGGGTGTGTATGTGACTTCCTGTGCTTCTGCAGCCAGCCTCTAGTGGACACTCCAGGAACTGCAGGATTTTACACATCTTCATTAACATAATTTTTTAGGTTGCTGCTTGCATGAGAAGCAAACACACGGTTGTTTTGTGTTTAACTTGTGATGAACTTTCCATGGATATACTTCTATACATTAGGATTAAGTTGATGCAAAACAACGGCTTTATTATCCAGACTTCCAAAATGATGAAACCGTTGGACACTTTTCATGGACCTAAAAACAGTACGTTCAGTACACATGTTCCATTCTTGGTCCTCTTCTATTGACCGTATTGTTTCTACCACCACAAACTGTAATGTTGTTGTTTTAGACGGTCCTTAATGCATTCACCCAGGGCGCCACTTCAAACGTCAGACAGAGGACAAGACCCCACATGGCCGAAAAGAACATCAGCACATGTTGTCATAAATCTATCAGACAGGCAGCATCAGTCAATGGCTGCCTCCTTTCAACAGTGCAGCATGTGTGTGTGTGTGTGTGTGTGTGTGTGTGTGTGTGTGTGTGTGTGTGTGTGTGTGTGTGCAGATCTGCCACTGATGTGTCGGGGTTATCAAGTGGGCATCTCTTGTCACCAGTGTCTCATTGAATTAGGTCGGTGAACTCAGCAGGGGTTTGTAGCATTAAACAGAAGATAACAAGTGGAGCCCCAGTAGATTCATCGCTCTTATCTGTCACAGCGTGTACGCTACCAGCAGATGAACAAGCAAAGCTAACAAGCCACCATGTAAACATCCCCTGCAGCATGTGTGCAGAAAATACTTGCATCTAATTGGCTGGCAGGTGTCAGTAAGAAACCGTCAGAGTATCAAGCATACGGTTCAAAACACAGTCACACACTGGTTCTCTTTCATTTTTATCACATGCACAGAGGGTCGTAGAGACGTCAGTGTAGCAAAATACGCACCTCGCTCTTTTTATGGACTCAGCGGGTTTTATTCCCTCAGAGGTCAAATCTCTCAAGGTCATTATAAATTGGTCAGCAGGACGCTGGTCCAATTAGCGCTGATATATTTATTAATTTATAACGTCTCAGTCTGCTCATAAATGAATATTTAAATGAATCAGCAGCAGCTTACTCAGTTAGCATGACATTCTTTCATCGTGATACGAGTCGTCACTCAAACTCAGTGATGTCACACAGACTGTATCAAACATGGACGTAGTGTCGGTGACGTCACCCACTGGGTACTGAAGGGGAGTTATGAAGCCAAACTCTGGCGGTCACCATATTGAAAATGCTGAGTCAATCATACTTTTGGACGACCAAGCAACATGCAACGAGGGCTCTGTATGCATTTTACTTGGAAGTAACAACACAAACTTACTTTTTATAAGTGTGTGTGTACATCTGGTTGGTGCATGGTCCCTGTGAGCACTCTATAGAAACAGGTGTATGTATGTGTGTTGTATAGGATGGTACATGCTCATTTTACAAATATATTTTGGTTTAAAGTGAGCTCTTGAATCCACTTATTCATGTATCATTATCATTATTATTATTTTTGTTTCGTTTATTATTTTAAATGAGTTTGTATTGTGTGTGTTTATCTTAGTCTTCTGTAAAGCACATTGGGTTTATGTTTGTATAAAATGTGCTAAACAGATAACATTGGATTGGATGTGCACACGCTACTTTTCTCTTCAGAAATAATCCTAAAAACGAGTCTCCAGCTGGGAACATTTCAGGCGAAGGCCAACGCCGACTTGATATATCTGAGAACATTTAGATGAGTATGTTTCTGATTCAACATTACTATGCAGACTTGAACATGTGTGGTTATCTGTAATATTGATCAGGCTGATTTTGTTGTTGTTTTCGACCTTAACACCTCTCCAGCAGTTTGTCAAGTTGCTCATGAAGACGACGGAGAATCCAGAACGATATAAAGTCAAGTCTGATCTTCAGAAGAGCTTTTAACAAATGATGTTCTTACTGACCGTTCCTTCACCCCCGTTGATGCACTTCCTCCACAGACATCGACTCGGGGTCAGTCGCTCTCTACGTTAATGCCTGAGATTTGTCCTTTCAAAATAAAACAGCCAATAGTGAAACACTGTGCTGACATAACAAAAAGGACGGCGAGTCCTCGCTCACAGCCAGGCGGCAGCAGGTTTTCTGTCTCACAGCCTTTAACAGTTTTCTGCAGGATGCTCCGCGGCTCAGGTCACAAATGAGACATTGATTTTTAGAAGAGGATCAAGTAAGTTCAGTCAATCCTATCAGGGGGGCGTGGAGGTGTTCTTCTTCCGTGAGCTCTCAGTTGTTATTGGCACAGCAGGATATGAGCTAGGTGTCTTTTGTCCCTTTAAATGGGATTGTGTTTTAGAGGCTGCAGTGAGCCGAGAGGTGGAACAGTCCCAGGGGAAGGTCTAGTTTTTCAAAAGGTCGCTCACAGACTCGGTTCCAAGTGCTCCTCATTAGTCCTTTTCCATTATTCTGATGTCACACTGGATTTGAAGTGCCCCCCTTTACAACCAGGACTACAAGATGTGGTGATCAAACAGCCGTGCATTGGGGAGTGTGTTCTACTTCCTGGTTAGTAACTATTCCTATTCAAATGAATGCACGTTATTAATTTTATATTATTTAGACTTCTATAAACTAGTTCTCCTTTGTTTCAAACATTACTCTTCATGCACAGCCCATCATAAAGCACCTACACACAGCACATCCATGTGAGCGTGCCTCCTAACTCGATCACTTCTCAACACTGCTCGACTTCCACTTGGATGACGTGCTGGGTTGTAGGGGTCGCTGCACGCCCTCACATTTTTCCTTTCATTGAACATGCATCTTTCATATTGCAGTTGTAGACTCCTTAATGGAGCAGCATATTCCTCTAACATACAATCAGAAAAGCAGCGGTTGAATATGAGGAATAAATTGGATGCAGCACCTGAGAAAAGAAGCCTAATCCTCGGGAGCACATGTGGCGAGTACAGTTAAGGACGCGGTGAAAGAGTTTACACGTTTTCAACTGGAGCTGTACTCGCCGCGGTGCAGGATGATCTTAAGACGAGCACACGAGGCAGACTTTCAACATTTACCAAAGGAAAGATGAAGTGTAAACACAACTTCTGTGGCTCACGATGCATCCATCTGTTGCTCCTGGCGTGAATCACGTGAACCAGCGAGCGGTTCTGACTCACTCCGCTTCTTGGCCCGTGTGCAGCTTTTCGTATTCTAAAACAACACAAAGAATCTCTTCAGTTGATTGTCTCACACACACAGAGCCGGTGACAAATGTGCCTTGACGCAGATGATTAAAGCCAATGTCCCTTTGTCATATTCGCCATAATAATCACTCCATGATTGATCCTTTGCATTTGCTACGTAACTGATGATCCTCGAGAAAACACTCGAAGAGTCAACACTGATTTCAGAAAACCTTTGTGGTGGAAAAACAGACCAATCCATCGTGACACACGCTAAATTGCCTTTTCTCCGTTACGTGTTGCATCCTCAAAACAATGGGAATGATTAATAGAGTAATTACAGCCACTTTGATCTCAGTGCAGAGACTCTGCTTAATACAGATGCTGCATTAGTGGAAGAGCCCAGCCTTTAAGACTTCATCGTCTTTTAGTGCGTCTATAAAGATCAGGATAAAGATTTGGGCTGCACACGTCGTCTACAGCTGCACATGTGGCGGTTTAACGGCTGATGAGTCGGTGAGGAAATCATAAACATTGAGTGCTGCGGTCTCTAACAGGTTCCAGTCTCACGTCACGTTTCATCCAGGACAACAGGGTGAGGGTCACGTGTTTAACTAAATAATTATAAAGTTATGATTTAACACCATGACGTGTTTCTTTAAATCCAGCCAGCGTCTTGTATGTACTGACCAAGTAGACGGGTTGATGTTAACCACATCGCAAAAAGAAGAAGAAAAACAGTGAACACATCATAAGAAGACTTAAAGGGGCTTTATGTAACTTTCAAAAATACTGTTTGTAGAGATACCGCATGGTGCATGGTCTGTCCTCCATCTTGTCTTCTCTCTCTCTCACACACACACACACACACACACACACACACACACTCACACACACACACACACACACACACACTCACACACTCACACACTCACACACACACACACACACACTCACACACACACACACACACACACACACTCACACACACACACACACACACTCACACACACACACACTCACACACACACACACACACACTCACACACACACACTCACACACACACACACACACACTCACACACACACACACTCACACACACACACACTCACACACACACACACACACACTCACACACACACACACACACACACACACACACACACACACACACACACACACACACACACACACACACACTCACACACACACACACTCACACACTCACACACTCACACACACACACACACACACTCACACACACACACACTCACACACACACACACACACACTCACACACACACACACACACACACACACACACACACTCACACACACACTCACACACACACACACACACTCACACACACACACACACACACACACACGTTGTCTGTAGTTGAGTCTCTAATAGTGATCTGTTTGGTCGTCTTGATGTTTCTTAGTTAAATAAACTCTGTCATCATGTAAAGATTGTTTGTGGTTACTGGTGTGTGTGTGTTGTGATATAAGCTGGGTGTGAGGGCTTTGTGTTCACGCCTTCAATTTATTAAATACAGATTATTAATTATTAAATAATATTAGTATTTAATTAATGAATTAGAGACTGATATTGTAATATTTGGTTGTTCTCTGATTTCAGAGTGGCGCCCCCTATAGGTTTATTAACTCAGTTTAATAATATTGTTGATTTAGATTAATAATTAAATAAAGATAATTATTAATGTTGATTTGATAACAACGTTAATTAGCCTCTTGTCCTCTACTAAAACACAACATGTGCTACAAAGAAATCTCTGTCATTCATGGGAACAGAAAAAGACACATTTGTCATAGAAAACGCAATCCTGACAACTTGTCCTTCATTAAGAAAGCCTCTTCTCCACAACCTTCATTCACCTTTGGCCTCTGGAACTGTCAATCTGCTGCGAATAAAACTGAATTCATTCAAGCACTTGCAAAAATGTCAGACATTCAGGCACTTGCCCTCACTGAAACCTGGATCCGCCCAGAAAACAGCCACACCAGCTGCTCTCTCCATTGACACAGTGTTCTCACACACACCCCGCGCTGTTGGACGCGGAGGTGGAACAGGTATCCTACTTTCTAATACCTGGAAATTCAATAAACTCCTCCCATTGAGCAACCATTCCTCATTTGAATATCACACAATCATGGTTACTGCTCCTACTAAAATGTACATTGCTATCATCTACCGCCCACCAGGGTGTAATCTGAATGATTTTGTTGTGGAACTGGACATGCTACTCTCAGAAATCCCTGATGATGGAACACCACTTATTGTAATGGGAGACATGAATATACACACAGATAAAGCCCAGGCAACCGACTTTCTTGCTTTGTTGTCCTCTTTCGACCTCACACTGGTCCCGACTCCTCCTACCCATAAAGCTGGCAACACCCTTGATTTAATTCTGACCCGGAACTGCTCGACAGCAAACCTGACTGTCACCCCTCTACACTTATCAGACCACTTCTTTATTCAGTTCACAATATCCTTACCCGAACTTCCTCAGGCATAACCTCAAATGGTGTCATACCACCAAAATATGCGTTCGCTCAAGCCAGTCCAGCTGTCCAACGAGGTCTTGGCTGCCATGCCTGCCCACGAGGTCTTTACTGCACTCTCTCCAGATGAGGCTACAGACACACTCTGCTCCACTCTAGCCTCATCTCTGAACAAACTCTGCCCTCTGGTGTCCAAGCCCGCTCGCAAAAACCAGCCTAGTCCCTGGCTCACTGAAGTCATAAGAGAGCAAAGAGCAGGGCTGAGGGCAGCAGAGAGAAAATGACAAAAATCAAAACAATCCATTGACCTCAATGACTATAAGCAAAGACTTGTCTCATTCTCCTCCAGCCTAAAAACGGCCAAGACAACATATTATCAGAACAAGATATGCAATGCCACAGATACAAGAAAAATGTTTTCTGCTTTTAACTCACTGCTTCAACCTCCTCCTCCTCCACCCTCCGATCTGTTGACACCCGACATGTTTGCCTCGTACTTTACTGAAAAGGTTGCAACCATCAGTAACCAGTTTTCTGAGCCTGACCAACTCCGCCCAAAAGCACCGACCCAAAGTGCCTCATTCGACTCATTCTCCTCTCTGACTGAGGAAGAAGTCTCTAAGCTTATGCTAGACTCTCGGCCGACTACCTGTCCTTTGGACCCGATACCATCAAGCCTCTTGCAGACCATCTCCTCTCCGCTTATTGATGCACTTCAGCATATCATCAACTCTTCTATGTCAACGGGTGTGTTCCCCACAGCATTCAAGCAAGCTCGGGTCACCCCTCTGCTCAAAAAACCCACACTGAACCCAGCCCAGGTTGAAAACTACAGACCGGTTTCTCTTCTGCCCTTTCTGTCAAAAGTACTTGAGCGCACAGTCTTCAAGCAAGTCTCGGAGTTTCTGTCTAGAAACAATCTGTTTGATCCAAATCAGTCAGGCTTTAAGCGGGGCCACTCTACTGAAACTGCACTACTCTCAGTAACAGAATCGCTAAAGGCGGCCAGGGCGGCAGGTCAGTCATCAGTTCTACTACTCTTAGATCTGTCTGCTGCCTTTGACTCAGTCAACCATCAAATCCTCCTTTCCACGCTCTCTGAGCTTGGCATCTCAGGATCCGCTCTTTGCTGGTTCGAGTCCTACCTCTCTGGGCGATCCTTTAGAGTGTCGTGGAAGCGAGAAGTGTCCAAAGCGCACAGCTTATCCACAGGGGTACCTCAAGTGTCAGTGCTTGGTCCCCTCCTCTTCTCCATATACACAAGCTCACTTGGTTCGATAATCCGCTCTCATGGCTTTTCATACCACTGCTATGCTGACGATACCCAGCTCTTCTTGTCATTTCCACCAGGCGATGTCACAGTCTCAGCTAGAGTCTCGTCATGCCTCACCGATATCTCTAAATGGATGAATGAACGGCACCTTCAACTCAACCTTTCAAAGACTGAGCTCCTTGTCATCCCAGCCAGTCCCTCTATGCAGCCACAGATCAATATCCAACTTGGAACAACCAAACTCATGCCCACAAAGTCTGCACGGAACCTGGGTGTCATGATTGATGACCAGCTAACCTTCAAGGTTCAAGTAGCCTCTATTGCCCGATCATGTCGTTTTGCCCTGTACAACATCAGGAAGATCAGACCTTACCTGTCAGAACATGCTACACAACTTGTGGTACAGGCTCTTGTGCTATCACGCATAGACTACTGCAACTCTCTACTGGCAGGTCTTCCTACATGCACAACCAAACCTCTGCAGATGATACAGAACGCAGCAGCACGACTGGTCTTCAACCTTCCAAAAAGAGCTCATGTCACTCCGCTGTTCATCTCCTTACACTGGCTCCCAGTCACTGCTCGCATTCAATTTAAAACTCTGCTGCTCGCCTACAAAACAGCAACAAAAACGGCTCCTCCTTACTTTGACTCTCTATTTCAGGTCTACACTCCCTCCCGTCCACTACGCTCTGCCAATGAAAGGCGTTTGATCCAACCTTCACAACAGGGTCTAAAGACGAGGACTAGACTCTTCTCCTCTGTCGCCCCCCGGTGGTGGAATGAACTTCCAAACTCCATTCGATCTGCAGAGTCCCTCTGTACCTTTAAGAAAAAGCTAAAGACCCAGCTCTTTCAGGAATACCTACTAACTTAGCTTAATGATGATGATCTGGATAGTATTGATGTCATGATGGTAATGATGATGGTTTTTGTTTTTGTTTGAAAACGACGACGTATAAGATGGTTTATATACTGATTAGAGTCTCAGAACAGCAGTTCATGTTGTGCCTTGCCTCTGGGCAATGCCTTTCAGCACCTGTGTGTCCAATCGGACTCAAAGCTGATCGTTCGTCCTTACTGACATTGTTCCTTTATTTTTCCTTGATCCTTGCTTGTGTTGTTCTTACTCTCTGATGTACGTCGCTTTGGATAAAAGCGTCTGCTAAGTGAATTGTAGAATTGTAGAATTGATAACCAAATGTTACGATATAAAACCCAACAGAAATGTTGCCCGTGTATGAGCTCCAACAGAACCTTGAAACTGATCTCAACAGTCTCTCGTACGCTCGGAGTAATGAAGCTGACATTAAGGACGAAACCTTTGCCTGTTTCTGTGGGACATAAATAAAATGTTTCATGAGAGTTTGTTTGGTACTTTAAAGACACGTAGCTCGTGTCTTTTAGCGGCGGCGTCTTTAAAATGTGAACAGGCTGCATGAAGAAACATGTATAAACTGAAGAAGCTCACACTGACCTCTGACCTCAATAAGGACAATAAAGCTTACACGTCTGTTCTTCTTGTGAACTGAAGGAGCAGCTTGAGTGGAAATATCATGCTACGTTTAACTGAGCCTGGTCTGCTTTTACATTCGCTCCCCCGCCATGTTCAATCACTGGCTCAGGGGGGAGAATTGACACTCTTCCCTGCCCAGACATGATGGATGCAATCAGCCCTCATCATCAATCAGTCCTCCTGCATCTGGTAAAAAAAAGCAGCAGGATGTAGGGATGCAACAACACAAATACCAACACGGTGCTCTTGCACGCTCAGGATGGGGTGTGCTTTTTAAGAAATGATAAATGTATCTAAAGAGGCAGGAAAGGGTCTCACATAGACCTCCTGAAAACCTGAGACTGACACCTGCAGACGTTCAGCGGGGGCTTAAAGAGAAAGAAGGAGGAGGAGAATCAGGATGTGCTTTTAAAGTTTATTATCTGCACTAACACAATGCTCATGGTGAATCATATCCATTAAGTCCACTACAATATCACATCATGTGTATTTACTGATGTCATGCAGAACTCATGTAGTCCCTAAACTCTTCAGGAACATGTTTGTAGAGGTCAATAATGGAGGAGGGAAGAGGTGAGTCATTTATCGTAGAATATAATCTGACTTCTCTAGCCACAGTGTAGCGCCCCCTGTTGGCTGTTTAAAAGAAAGACTTCTGCACTTAGTGATAAATGGACTTGAGCTTATATACTTTATTTCAGACCCATAGGTCCATATCATTTATACAAAAAGCACAAGACATACAAATACAGGATATAAAAAATAAAAAGGGATATAATCTTTACGTTTCACAGTTTGTCTGCAGTTAAAATACAAAGAGACATTTACACCAGAGTTTCCAGAAACACGAGGAGTGACTTTAGAAGAACATTAGTTCTGACTTATTTAATCGACACATACATTTATACATTTCTCAAAACAGCGTGAAATGTGGAGACATTATTGAAAACAAACATCTGACTAGCTCGTCCATCTCGGTAATTTAAGAAATATTCTGAATGCATCATTATATGCTACCTGTAACTTTTTCATTTTAGCTCGACTGTAAATGCACCAGAAGTGTGCAGTATACAGCGAGTAAGCTCTAAACAGATCCGTTTTTACATTGTCTGTGCACATTTGAAATTTTCGTGCCAGCATGTTAGCTTGAGCATTCAGTTTGTAGCACTGACGCTGCACATCATCATCATCACTCAAGTCATTCCTGATAATATGTCCCAGATATTTGACTTCATCCACCTCAGTTGTCGATCAGAGATCAAAAACGAAGGAAAATGTTTTTGATCGTTTTTGGCTTTTACTATCATGACGACGCTCTTTTTACTGTTGTACTTAATGTCACACTCCAGAACTAGAGCAGATACTTAAACGTTGCTGAAGGCCAGCACTATAAGGTGACAAGATTACTAAGTCATCAGCATACATCAAATGGTTAACAATTCTATCTCCCACCAAACATCCAGTCTTACAAGATTGAAGCTGTTCAGAGAGATCGTCCATATACAGATTAAAGAGAAGTGGTGACAGAATTCCACCTCGTCTGACCCCATTGGTCACCCCATTGGTCATTGGGACCCCTCTGTTATGTAATTTTGTAAATAATTTACTGTGATTTATTCTATCAAAGGCTTTGGACGCATCGAGAAAACACATAAATATAGTTGAGTTTTTTCGCCTGTACATGTTAACAACTTCTTTCAGAGCATATATACACGGTATAACCCTAACCCTACCAACTTCTTTCAGAGCATATATACACGGTATAACCCTAACCCTAACCAACTTCTTTCAGAGCATATATACACGGTATAACCCTAACCCTACCAACTTCTTTCAGAGCATATATACACGGTATAACCCTAACCCTACCAACTTCTTTCAGAGCATATATACACGGTATAACCCTAACCCTACCAACTTCTTTCAGAGCATATATACACGGTATAACCCTAACCCTACCAACTTCTTTCAGAGCATATATACACGGTATAACCCTAACCCTACCAACTTCTTTCAGAGCATATATACACGGTATAACCCTAACCATAACCCTACCAACTTCTTTCAGAGCATATATACACGGTATAACCCTAACCCTACCAACTTCTTTCAGAGCATATATACACGGTATAACCCTAACCATAACCCTAACCAACTTCTTTCAGAGCATATATACACGGTATAACCCTAACCCTAACCAACTTCTTTCAGAGCATATATACACGGTATAACCCTAACCCTAACCCTAACCAACTTCTTTCAGAGCATATATACACGGTATAACCCTAACCCTACCAACTTCTTTCAGAGCATATATACACGGTATAACCCTAACCCTACCAACTTCTTTCAGAGCATATATACACGGTATAACCCTAACCCTAACCAACTTCTTTCAGAGCATATATACACGGTATAACCCTAACCCTACCAACTTCTTTCAGAGCATATATACACGGTATAACCCTAACCCTAACCAACTTCTTTCAGAGCATATATACACGGTATAACCCTAACCCTAACCCTAACCAACTTCTTTCAGAGCATATATACACGGTATAACCCTAACCCTAACCAACTTCTTTCAGAGCATATATACACGGTATAACCCTAACCCTACCAACTTCTTTCAGAGCATATATACACGGTATAACCCTAACCCTACCAACTTCTTTCAGAGCATATATACACGGTATAACCCTAACCCTAACCAACTTCTTTCAGAGCATATATACACGGTATAACCCTAACCCTAACCAACTTCTTTCAGAGCATATATACACGGTATAACCCTAACCATAACCCTAACCAACTTCTTTCAGAGCATATATACACGGTATAACCCTAACCCTAACCAACTTCTTTCAGAGCATATATACACGGTATAACCCTAACCCTAACCAACTTCTTTCAGAGCATATATACACGGTATAACCCTAACCCTAACCAACTTCTTTCAGAGCATATATACACGGTATAACCATAACCCTAACCAACTTCTTTCAGAGCATATATACACGGTATAACCCTAACCCTACCAACTTCTTTCAGAGCATATATACACGGTATAACCCTAACCCTAACCAACTTCTTTCAGAGCATATATACACGGTATAACCCTAACCCTACCAACTTCTTTCAGAGCATATATACACGGTATAACCCTAACCCTAACCCTAACCAACTTCTTTCAGAGCATATATACACGGTATAACCCTAACCCTACCAACTTCTTTCAGAGCATATATACACGGTATAACCATAACCCTAACCAACTTCTTTCAGAGCATATATACACGGTATAACCATAACCCTAACCAACTTCTTTCAGAGCATATATACACGGTATAAACCCTAACCCTACCAACTTCTTTCAGAGCATGTACACATGTCTGTACTGTGTTTATATAGCCATTTTGCTTTTAGGGTCATGTGACACCGACACATTCACACCCTGATGGTAGAGGCTGCTGTGTAGAGAGACCATCAGAAGTAACTAATCCCATTCATACACCGCCTATGAAGCAAATCAGGGACATGTTGCTGCAGCAGCTGGGGATAGAACCCTCAACCTTTCGGTTGAGAGAGGACGACTCTACCACTGAGCCACAGCTGCCCCATGTGAAGTCCACTTCTCATGTGCAATAAAAAACACGTGGAAACCTCGACTGAATGCCACGGAGGAGAGCTGACGTTTCTCTAAAGTCATTTTTTATGTCATTAATTATTAAAGGGCATCAGAAGCCGCCCTGGATATCGATGTGGAGAGCCTTTACTGCATTTGGACGTCGTCCAGGAGGAGTTCATCTGTTCTCTGAAGTTTGCCAGTTTTAAAGGTCAACAGCTCTCGTGCTTCTTTAGCAGCCCGCTGCCACCATCACAACCAAGGGCCATTTCTTTACATAATAGACAGCTGTAGGACACTCAGCACCGCCACTTGGACTCTGATAAACCGGATGATGGATGGTGGTGTCAGTCAGGCATGAATGGGCCCCAAGGATGCACCTCTGCACTCTGGCACAACGGAGCCAGACTCAGCACTCAGCAGCTCCAAGCCACGCTGTGCACTTTTCTGCCTCCATGTCACGATGCCTGAGGTCGTCACTTTTATAGTCTAAGTGTGCACGTATGACTCGAGGAATATTTCTCATCTTTAGTCTTTCTGTGGATGAACAGTCAGCACATGTTCATCGTCTTTTTCTGTGATGCTTCCTCAACAGGAATGCTTTAAAGCAAAGTCCAACCAACCTTTAATAAGATGTTAATTCACCTTTAAGTGAGTCTCATCTGATTCTAATGAACACGTATGTTACCTTACCGTCTCATTATCACTCATGATTACGAGTGGGAAACTGGGAAATATCGATGATACCAGAGATGTGACGTTTGCGTGGCGTTTCAGGGCAGCAAAGATGGCGGAAAGCTTGGAAACAGTGCCAACGATTGACGGTAAAAAATTATAAATTTCGTTATTTTGTTCAGAATAGCTATCATTTATTTTTAGTAGTTTTAGCTCATGCATCTATTAGATGGAGCAAGAAGGCACACGTTAAAATATATATAGAGCATGCCAGAGGGTATTAAAGGAGCAGTATGTAACTCTGACACCTAGTGTTTAAAATGGGTACTACAGTCTAATTTCTACACATTACAGAGAGCTGTCTCTCCCCCCCCCCTCCTCTCTAGAGTGGATGCTCACGCAGGTCACCATGTGGTGGACACTGAAGCTTCAGTGTTTATCCAGCTCTGCATCGGTCTGTAAACCTTTCTGCGTTCTAACCTCTCTCCATTTTTCAAAAGCATCTCCAATATTGATCCTAGTTTGAGCACGTTTCTGCTCGTGGAGCTTATTAGAAACATGCAGAGGCTTTTTAGGTCGGGTACAATCACTTCTATCTGAACCAGTTCTCTTGCCCGCTTCCATCGCTGCAACACCTGTTGGTTTGACCTGATAACTGCTCTCATATCTGGCAAACCGAGGGGCGTCCAAAACGGCCGTGTGGGGGTGCCTTAAAACCGCCTACCTTCTCTGGTCCAAACAAATCCAGACCATTCAGGACCAGAATCTAAAGTTAGAAGGAGGACATACTGGCTGCTGCATTGTTGTCAGAGAAGCCAGCACTTCAACATAGCATGTTTCCTTAATGTCTGATCATAGAGTAAGCTCACTTTATCATCTCACTCTCTACACATCTCACTGATTGGACCTTTAATATTGAAAACAATGTTTAACCGATGCCAGTGTTTCCCACACATAGACGATACCTGGACGGGACGCCAAAGTAAAGTAAATTTCTACCTGTTTGTATGAAATGTTTAATTTATTTATAAAATCTATAAGAAAGAGTTCAGAATCACATCAGCAGAGAGAGAGAAGGGGCCTCTTGTAAATGCACCGGTTGAGGGGCCTTGCTCCAATCAAAACTGAATGTTGATCCCCTGCAGTGTAGCTACAAGCAGTAAACGGACACGCTTCGTCCTGCAGTGGGCGGGGCTTCTGGTGGTGATGAGCCCAGGAGGAGGGGCCCAGTTTGGATGTTGTGTTTACAAACATTTCTATGACTCCACCTTTTCTTCACATGTAAACAAACAATAAAGTCATCTGGCTCCATGTTTGGTCTCTTCTGTGGATTTCCACACCTCGTCTTTGACATCTTTCATAAGATGTTGTCAGGATTTGAGAGGTGAGCGATTGTTCGTCTCTTCTGGGCCGAAACTTCATGATTGATGGCTGATTTTGTTTTTGCCTCACAAGCACCAGAGGTCTGGCAGCGTCAGTCAGAACCATCAATAAAGTGTGATTGAAGGATGTTCAGCACGACACTTCCAAACAGAACAAGATGACTCGAGCAGAGCACGTGGAGACTAAACTCAGACGCTACACGACACGACCTTTCTTCTATCTGAAATATTCCAACTTTACATGGATCAGAGTGAGTGCATCAATGCTCTCCAGAGGACGGACCCTCCTCCTTCAGAGCTCACTGTAGCGCCAGCACAGATCTTCAGTGGACCTGTAACAGAGACACAGGTGGAGGACTGGACCTGTGGTGATCGTCTGCCTGCACTTTATGAGCTTCTCTGTCGTTCACACGGAGGCGTGTTACAAACATAATAATAATAATAATAATAATACATTTAATTTAGAAGCGCCTTTCAGGTCACTCAAGGACACTTTACAATTTACAACAAGAGCAAACAAATAACAAAACCATTAAAAGTGCAGGTAAAAACATCGTGACAGCTACAGTGAGAATGCTGTCCTGAACAGGTGGGTTTAGAGAGAGGACTTGAACTGAGGGAGGGAGTCAATATTTCGGATGTCAGATGGGAGTGAGTTCCAGAGTTTGGGAGCAGAGCGGCTGAAAGCTCAAAAACATGGCGTCCACAGACATGAGGACAGTTTCAAACTTTATGATCCTTTATGACCACGAGACCACACAGCTGCTGTTTGTAGTAACGACTGCACAGACACGAGATCTCACAGAATCTCACGTGATCAAACGTGACTTCAAAAGAAAAACAACCATGGAGGACGATGGTCAGCTGGTTGTGTGGTTTGTCTTCATGAGACGTTATAAAGACACTCGTGTTGTTGCCATAGTTACACAAGCTGCTCTTCTTCTTCTATATTCCATTTGACTTGTGTTCGCCGCCATGTTACGACTGGAATCAGGCCACGCCCCCCCAATCAACCTTTATTATACTTATAGTGAGCTTCTGAGCTTTTGTACATTTTCAGGAGTTCTGTTGGTGTGAGACTCCAGAGACGGTTTGCATTAATGGCGTTAGTAATGACCTTCCTCTGAAGTAAATAAATATATTCTGAGCAACACGATGACATGTGACTAAAAACATGGACATGATGGAGTTACTTACAGCTGGCCTGTTGACCTCTGCAGCAGCTCCAATGAGGTCCAGACTATTACGACTGAAACCGACACTTTCCTTCATGTTGATTTGATGATGCAGGTTTAGGGGAGGAGCCTACCACAGGTCATTATCGTGTATTCAGGTAATCCTTCATTACCGAGCGACCCTGAGCTTCATGTGACTGCTGATGGGTTCTTTAATTACTCGTACTTCCTGTTTATTCGTGTGTTCGCTGGCTCGTGTCATACTCACTCGTGTTGATGGTGTTTGGTTTCTGTGTTTGTATCGTTAACAGGCAGCATTACATTTCTGCTCTAAATCTATACACTAATTAGCTTTTAATCAGCGGCCCATTTTACCGCGTCAATTAAAACTCTGTGTTTGTTTTCTGATCCGCCATCTCCACGACGATCACTTCCTTATTCAGAGGACAAAGGTGGAGTTTATTAGGAGAGCAATAATACACATAATGGGCTGGAAGAGTTTTATCTTTCAAAGTAAAAGTCTGCGTCGACAGGCCGTCCATTCTCGTCTGCCAAACTGTCAATGACTAAAATCCCGTCTCACATGTTTATTTAAAAAGTGACATTTTGACGCAGAGAGCTTAAAGATGGGAACTCCTGGCTGTGAAACATTGAGATATGTCACTGAAGCAGCAGAGAGAATGTTGTTGATTTCAAGGACGGGCTAAATGAAGCGGCATACAGACGCTGCCAGTTTGAGAAAGTGGGTCAGAACTTATTGAGCCTCAGAACTTGAGCTCGGATAAAAGCTGCTCTTATCACTCGGTTTGTTTTCGCTGCATTTCTGTCTGTGAAATTAACTTGTGACGATAGTGTCATCCAATTACCCAAGAAGTTTAGGAGCAGTGCATCCCTGTTTCTTTTTTTTATTAATTGGACTCATAATAAAGGCCGCTGGCTATTTGGGTGCAACCTCTGAGCTGACCATTATGAGCGGTTTGCAGAGAGCAGCTGTGATTCATTTACTACAGCTTCAAACGGAGTTGTGAAGAGAGCCCTCTGGAGCTGTGATCAGTATGCGTCTTTAGCTCGTCAACCCTCTGTGGGGCTCTATCACTGTACTTTGTCTTTGCCAAGGAACTGGGCATGCTTTGGAGGAGGCTGGGCCCTGTGGGTGCACATAATCGCCCCCTCTGGTCTCATACCAAACACAGCTGGAGCCAGTCATTGGATAATATTTGGTCCCCCTCGTTTCTCGCTCTTCTTTTGTCGCTTGTTTTCAGCCTGGCAGAGACAGATGGTGAAAGAGAAGCTGGCAGCGTGAAGCCTCAGTAGACGTGGTGTTAATGCTGAAATGACACCTCACATTAGCTTGGTGGAGGGATGTGTCAGGACCACACACAAGCAGCTCACAGGAGAACTCGCTGGTCGATTCTGCGCCTCGTTTCGGAGCCAACTTTCAGAGCCAATGCAGGAAGCAGAGAAGATCCAAAATGGAAACGCTTACAGTCAACTTTGAGAGGTTTGGATTGTAGGCGTAAAGTGGGAGAAACTGTAATGTTTGTGTCCCAACATGTCCTCCACCGAACGTCTAACAAACACGAGAACCCTTTAAAGAGTCTCTTCTGATGTCACCTCTCACATCTAAAGACGACGTGTCATAAACTCTGGAGTTAAAAGTGACAGACTGAGATTTTACAAAGACCGAGGATCTCACAGGGTCACTAACTGCACGACCCCAACTAGATTCAGTTTGAAATTATTTCCCATCATGCATTTTTGTCCACTTGGGATGTAACAATTGAGCAGAGCGTTAGTTCAGACAGGCCGCAGTCACGCTCTGCTGTCACGCCAGTGTTTTTGATAACAGCTGATCTCATGCAAGCCCTCATCAGCTGATGGCCAGCTGATTCGCTTCTTAGCATCCTATTGGCTATTCCCACTCATGCCGCCTTATTTTAGCTGCTGTAGCCGGCCTACTCTCTGTAAGCTGCATTTACAACCCTCCTCCAAGCCAAGCTCCTCCTACGACAAAGTGGACGAGTGAAGGGGGCAGAACCACATGTTCCTCCACCTCACCGCCATGTTTACTAGGTCCCGCCTCTGACAGGACGAATAGCCAACTCTAAGTTTATTTTGGAGTGGCACCTGGGATGGCCAATTAGATTTCAAGGGGGGCCCAGACCACCCCTGGACACGCCCCTACCACAGCCCCCCATAATGTCTCCGCCCCATCCCTCCTCACGCTCCACAGTTTGAGAACCACCGCCCTCCCCTGACTGTCTTGCTCTTCTACGTCACCTGATTCATGAACACGCCTTCTTGACTGCAGTCTTAACTCCCAGAGCTCTTAGTGGTTGCCGTCTAACCATCGACGTAAATAAAGGTCATAGTTAGCTTCTTACACAGACAACCATAACGGCCCTTCTTCTTTGAGGACTGAACTTTAACTTGACTGTCTCCACGTCGAGCACAGATCGTCCTCTTCTTCCCTTCATTGTCTCCTCTCCTCCTCTGCGGATCCTTTAAAGCTGGTTTGGTTTCTTTTGTCATGAAGGTCTGATTTTGATTAGATAACAGGATGGACTAAGTCATTTAGAATAATCTCTGGTCTCTCTCAATGTTTGAGTCTGCTGCTCTTAAAAAGGGTGCAAGCGGATGAAGAGTTGTTCCCTGTAGACAGGAAGAGAAAAGATGACAGAGTGAGGATCAAAACCAGTGCGGACCTTGTTGTTGTTGAGCTCTCGAGTATATGAGCCCCCGCAGACAGAGGGCCAGGTACGTTCAGAGAGGAGACGTGCTGTGCTGGGTTAAGATGGAGATGACAGCGAGCCGTCCGACTTCAAACACGCATCTGGATGGAAAAGGTCAGGTCACGATTATGGAGGAATCCATTGAAGTCAACAGGTGTGAGAAAGCGGAGGTGTCCGACATTGAACCTGACTGTCAGGAGACGAGTGATCATCAAAGGAGGAGGTGAGCTGACCTGACAACTCAGAGACACTCTGAGGGAGTGAATGACGGACAACGTTGAGTCATTCTTGACACGCTGAAGGTGGGAGATAAACATTACGGACCATAATGTCACGTTAGCTTACATTAGCAGTCACACTAACTCACAGGAAGACATCATATCAAACAGATCTCTTTAGAGGCGCTGGACAGACGAGCAGAGGCTGTAGTTCCTGAAATCGACTGTAACTAGAATGTTTGAAGCCTGAGTTACGTCACCCGTCTGTCCCTGCAGGGGGCGCTGGAGTCCCATCGATGGCGGTCTCCATGCTGGAAATGCTGTCTCAGTCTAACTTTCAGTCAACCTAACGACAGGCTGAGAGCTGGAGCTGAGGCGGGTTTTAAGCCTCCTGACAAACCATTACACCGCGCCCACCTGTCAATCAGGTCAGCTACACGCCTTATTGTGAATAACTCTTATCCTTCATCAAATCAAAACTGATGAGTCATCAAAACATTCACCCCCCGTACAGTGTGTGCTGATCGAGACATGAGCTAATCAGACCTATTTGTTTTTTTGAACCAGGCTGTAAACATGTTAATGTCTGCTGTAAAAACAGGCTTTTTAGAATGGGTGTGTATGTGACTTCCTGTGCTTCTGCAGCCAGCCTCTAGTGGACACTCCGGGAACTGCAGGATTGCACACCGGAGGATGCTGCTCGGTCTAAAGTCTGGTTCAAAAAACAGATTTGTTATCAACAGTTCATATCTGCACACAGGGGCCCTCACTTTTCAATCTGGTGTAGAAACCAGCGCAGGTGTAGAAATCATCGTACGACAGGGTCCACGTGGGACTTATGAAACGTGCGTATCTGGCATGATCACAGCGTACGCATGACCGGGTGTTGATAAGTGTGGCGGCTGGAAACGATCGTCATTTAAATACCACGCCCCTACATATTCACGGTTCAGCCGTCCTCGCCCCCAGAGTTTACGGCATGGAGATACGTAATACGGTAAAGAAGTTAAACGAGATATGACCTGAGTGACACCAGAACAAAGAGAAGTGAAGAGACTTTGTGTTGTTAGGCCGCCTGACATGTAGAATTAAAGGTGAAGAAATAAATATATGAAATAGTTTTTAATAATTAATGTAAACATCCGTGATATGTAACGTACATGATCTAGGCTATAATATAATCAACATGTTTTACTTTCAGTTTAAATAAACGTGGTCAGACCAAAGATCGCTAAAGTTTTGCGGCTCTTAAAAGAAGCAGCTCCTCAGTCTGGGATCATTTGCGGACCCCTGAAATGATCCCAGACTGAGGAGCGAGCGGCTTCTTTCATCGCTTCAACATCAGACACAAGTGTTACAGGCGAACCTGCATCTGTGTCGGATAACGTCGGCTGCACAAACGGGCTTCCTGCTCGCCATTAACAAAACTTTAAAAGAGATGAATTAAAACCTGAAACGTCCTGAATCAAATGAATAAAGTGTTGGACCAAACGCTGTGTAATGTGTACTTCTCATCTCTTCTTTCCAAACATAAGAATGTAACACTCACATATAAGAAGGTCCTGACTCCGTCTGACAGCCCCACATTTATTTATTCATTATTATGTCACATGTAGTCTGTCTAAGTGCGTCTGCTGTGTGTAATTACGCATGTGGCACATCAGCATATTATTGAAGATTTAAATCTCCGGACACACAGATCAGTTCTGATGTAATGTTCTGTGTTCTTAAATATTTCCTCTTTCAGAGGCTTAACGTTTGATTTGTTTCCTCTGGAGGTTTTTCTGAACTTTTAAAGAAACTGTTTTTAGTTTCTCTGTTTGAATTTGTCTCAGTATTTTCTGCAGGTATATTCCTGTTACCATGGGAACGTTTAACATGTGATTAGTGAAAGCAGCCTCTCTACTCTTTAAAGTCGATTTAAAAAACATTCATTCATCGAATATAACAACTAAAGAAATCACCTGACAGCTCGCTGCTCAACAATATTTAAAAAGCAATATATCCTACAGAGATCGTTTGAGGAGGAGCGTAATGTCAAATACATTTTAGATATATATCTGATCTAACAATAAATCTGTGAACTTCTATCTGTCTGTTTTAACAGTCACTGCAGTATGATCTGATGATTCCTGACTCAGACAGATTCGCTGCACCGTAAGTCCACACTGGGTTGAAAACGTGCGTACACGAGCTGAGACCTGGCGTGGGATTTGAGCGTACCCTCCGCTCACGTCCAAATTGATGAGCTGAACTTTGCGTGGAAATGACCGTACGCCCATTTTTCTGTCGTACGTACGTTTGATAAGTGAGGGCCAGTGTGTGGGGAGAGGATTTTTTGTATAACTCATCCTGTCTGCTGATATTACAGCTAGTAAGGAGCGTGTTTGATCAGTCTGACAGGTGGGCGTGTTGTCGTCACCTCTTTGCCTGTCTCTTGGTTGAGATAGCGTGTCCAATATGGCGACCACTGTCGCTGGACTTCAAAACCACGCAACTTGACATGTTAAGAAGTAAACGTGTTTACAGCCTGGAAATGAAAATGGTGTACAGCGGCTCATGGCTGCACTCACACTCCAGAAACAGACCAAAAACTGTGGAGCTGACGTAAGGCAGCGGGCACGGACGATGTGGAAATAGCTGGTCAGACTTTATTTGAATAATTCAAAGATTTAAAAAAGCTTCTTTCTGTGATTCCTTTTGATACTCGGCCTGTTTGACTCTCCTGTAGCCTCCGAGTCGTCTTTGAGGCGATGAATCTTCTCAGTCTGACGCATCCTAATTTTCAATAAGACCAGATCAACTGGAAATGTACATGAAGTAACATTTGATGTGGCAAATCAAGATGGGGCAATTAGGCTCTATTAATACATGGCAGCTTTATAAACTGTCAGCAGATAAAATAAGAGCGTGTTCCCCTGGGTGTGGATAAGACTGTCGCTGCTGGAGTGGAGCCTGTCGCTAAAATCCAACCTCTCAGCTGAATTTCAATCTGAAGATCACGGTGCTGATGGGGGGGGGGGGGGGGGCTGAAAGACAGGACCACAAAGATATTTATAGATCAGCTTCAACTGATTGGTGCTTTGAACGTGAGAAAGAGCTGATTGGACAGATATGATGCAGGAGGTTTCAGCGATGTGAGAGGAGCCTGAGAAGGAGCTCGACGTGACGGAGAGGCTCCGAATAAAGACGCATTCATTTGAACTCCTCGGAGAATTCACGTTTCATCTCTGAACTTTGGACTTTTCTTTAACCACAAACTACTTTTTCCTCATTAATCACATTTTTACAAAAAGCTATTTGTATGTTAATGTGTGTGTCAGCGCTCGTTTCACTTCCTGCTTCAGGTATTTACGAGAAGAACGGAGGGAAAAGTTTCACTGTTTGTTGCTGCATGATATTATCAGCTGGAGACATTTCACACGCTGCATCTCAGCTTCATTCAACTCTTTGAAGCATCTCTGTTGCATTATTGTCTCTAATATATATACACGTCTTTACTGACATCATGTGCTGTGCTGCATAACGGGATAAAGATTGGACACCTTAGAGGTACCTGAGTGTCAGACGTAACGAGACACACTCCTGAAACTCTCCTGCAAAAATCAATTAACGAGCTCATCTATAATTTAAAAGCATTGACCTGCACCAGCAGCTCTGCTGCTTGTTCGAAGGCTTACAGTTTGCTGCTGTTTGTGTGAGAAGAAGCCCGTGTAATCTCAGTCGTAGTCGAGGGGACAGTCCAATGAAGCGTGGCGTTTGTTTTTCATTTTCTATTTGTAGAAGAACATTGAACATCACCATCTAATGAGGATGGTCTTCAACATGTTAAAGGGAACTAAATCCGTCTACATGGCGAGTATGAACCATAGACTGTATATACACATGGACAGCGTGCCTCCGCCTCCTCCCACTAATCAAGATGAAGCCAAAACATCCTCATGATGGGCGCTGCCAAAGTCCACGCTGTAGAGATCGACTGAAGGAGCTGCATGTAACCCGAGTGAGATGGATGAAGCTGACAAAGCTAAAACAGCTTTTGTCACACCTCTCGGATTCTCGGAAATATAACAAATGTACTTTCCACACACTAATGGGAAAACTCACCGGAGAGTTACATTTGAAGGAAGG
>CM036548.1:310000-325000 GCA_020745685.1 Tautogolabrus adspersus | reverse complement strand
CTGCTGGCCAATGGATGACTGTGTATGGGCTGACTTGCTAAAGTCCACTGAGTGGCTGATGTGAAACCATTCCATCAAAACCTGTGCATTTAGGAGAAAACTGCTTTTGAATAGCTGTCCACTGTAGTGACCAGTATGCGTGAAAGGGTTAAGGTTTATGTTTACGCTGTTTTTAATAAAGTCTGGAGCTGAACAGAGTGCCGACCTGTCTCTGATTCTCTGCAGGTAATACTTGAGTTTGTCCCTCACCTGGATGCATGTTGCTCGGCTGTGCACACTCGTGTATTCTTCCTCATCAAGTCCTTCGGAGACGTCTGTATTAACCTGAGATCTAAAGTGTGTTTTTCTCCTCTTCATCATCGTGTCTCTTCTGTTTCTGCACCTCATGGATGAAGTGTCCCCACCTCCCTGCCCTGAAGTGCCTGAGTGGTTTCTGGTATTGAGGGAATATTGCTCGAGGTCTACGCTGAATCAGCAATGTGTGAAAGTGATACAATAACAGCGGGAGTGAGGAGCACAGCTGTGATGTGAACACCGGCGTCAGCAGGTGACTTGTTTATCAGCGCAGTATATTTATCTGTGACAGCTCTGAGAATACGACGTTAGCGCTGTTAGCTTTGACACTGTAGAGATAAGTTATCAATCTTAAACAACGGGGCGACGATAGTCTAGTGGTTGATGGATGATGAACGCCCTCATAGCAGCAGCCGTGGGTTTGAGTCCGACCTCGACCATTTGCTGCACGTCATCCCCAACTCTTTCTGCTTCTTACACTTCCTGTCTCTCTTCAGCTGTCCTATCCATTCATTATTTATACAGCTTTTCACGTTAAGGGTCATTGTGCGAGAGGCGGGGTTACACCGGGACTGGTTACCCACGCATGCACGGGGAGAACATGCAAACTCCGCACAGAGAGGCTCCTGTCAGACGGGGATTCAAACCAGGAACCTCCTCGCTGTGAGGCCACAGGACTAACCACTGCACCACCGTGCAGCCCTGTGTCCAATCTAAAAAGGCACAAAGAAAAACATGTTTTGATGCAAGCTGCAGCCAGGTCACATTGATTAAGATCAGTGAAGTCAGCTGTTAGTGGGAGCTCAGTATTTTGAGGAGTCTTGCTCCTTTGCATGCTGAAAGTCATGAGAGGCAGTAGACAGGTTTTCTTCTTATCAAGAACAACTTTCACACAGCTGTCAGAGATTCTGCTCTTCAGTGATGGTGCCAGAAGCTGTAGGAGTGCACCACAGTTTATTTCTTTGTAACAAGGGAGGAGGTACAGGTTCAGGAGGGAAACAGGGAACGAAACAACAGGAGCAGACTCATTACGAGGCTGGGTCACAAATCCATCAGGACTTCAGGAGCTGGTTGGAGGATTTGATCCTCACCAGTCAAGGTTGAGTTAATGAAACAGATAATGTTCATTAGTGAAGATAAATGCCAACAGGTTTAGATCCTTCTTGAACAACCAATCAGGGAGCAGAACATATCTTATTGGGCAGACTTGTCTGTTGCATTTCTCCCACTATCTGGACGTCCAGTTATGTTTGAAGACCAAGCTTTGAAAGTGAAGACAAAGCAGGAGTGTGAAAACACTGCAGTTCCTCAAATGTCCACTTGAGGCTGTCTGTAAGCCAATCAATTCAGATCTGATGTCAAAAAGTTCATTTTATCGTCAGGAAAGAAGCCGCCAAAGGCCAAAGAAACGGTGTTGGTCTCATCAGCTGATTTCTGTATTTGTAGAAACTCTTCGGGGAGAATATGTCTAAATTCACTTTCCTGTTTTGATTGTTCAAAGGCTAACAGTTATTCATACATTTGCATAATCAGGGGTGTGGCTGATTTGACTGACAGGTGGTGAGCTGTAGCTGTTTGCCAGTAGGCTAAAGGCCCACCTTAGCTCCGCCTCTTTTCCCATTTTTTTAGATTGACTGAAGGTTGTGTCGAGGCAGCATTTCCAATAACGCCATCGTTTGGCTTCAAAATGCCTCTTGAGAGTCGATGGATGATGTCACTGAGACGAGGTCCATGTTCTATACCAGGGGTGGCCAACCCGCAGCCACCCCTGATATGCTGATATGCATACCCCTGATATGCTCTCGAGCCGCATGCGGCTCGAGAGCATATCTTTTTTTGTGTTTGTGTTTAACATTGCCCGTGCGCGTCAGTAATTCACACATACTCCGTGCGCGCCGCGGTCCGTCAGTGCCCCGCACTACGCTGTACTAAGCTGCAACTCTAGTCAACGCTGCGGTCCATCTCCGGAGCGTGTCACTGCAGGCACGCGTCAAGTTGGACAGAATATGACAAGCCGGACAGGAAGTCAGACAAGGAAACGCACAAAACATCCGGTCAATTTCAAAATAAAACACAATATACGGAATCTCGATGATTTTCACGCATTTTGTTCTGTGGAGTGGACGCTATTGTAAATTGTATGTTTTTGTTTGTGGACTTGATTGAACTGAGAGTTTGTGTGTGTGAGTCAATATTCACTGTTGACAATGACTGGCCTGAGGTCGTAGTTACTTTTAAGTCCATTTTTGGTCAATATCATGTTGGTGTGACATTTACAGTAAATGTGGCTGAGCAGAGGTATGTGTCTGTCTGTGTGTGTGTGTGTGTGTGTGTGTCTGTCTGTGTGTGTGTGTGTGTGTCTGTCTGTGTGTGTGTGTGTGTGTGTGTGTGTGTGTGTGTGTGTGTGTCTGTTTGTCTGCCTGCCTGTCTGTGTGTGTGTGTGTGTGTGTGTGTGTGTGTGTGTGTGTGTGTGTGTGTGTGTGTGTGTGTGTCTGTCTGTGTGTGTGTGTGTGTGTGTGTGTCTGTCTGTGTGTGTGTGTGTGTGTGTGTGTGTGTGTGTGTGTGTGTGTGTGTGTGTGTGTGTGTGTGTGTGTGTGTGTGTGTGTCTGTCTGTCTGTCTGTGTGTGTGTGTGTGTGTGTGTGTGTGTGTGTGTGTGTGTGTGTGTGTGTGTGTGTGTGTGTGTGTGTGTGTGTGTGTGTGTGTGTGTGTGTGAGTGTCAAGGCTTGTTAATTTTTAGATTTGAAATCTGTGTGTGAGAGAAATAGAGATGAACGTGGAGGAGGACGAGAGTGCGGGAGGGACAGAGAAAGGCAGAGAGCAAAAGAGAGGGGAAGGGACGGGGGATGTTCGTGTTTGCCTGTGTGTATGATGTGGCTCTTTGCAGTAACACAGTAGAAAATGTGGCTCTTAGTCTCTGACCGGTTGGCCACCCCTGATCTATACGGACAGATTCTTTGATCCTTTAAGAAGTTTCACGTGTGGCGTTGAACACACGACTTGTCTTTGCGTTCTTAAAGAAAGAGACAGAGGAGATGTATATGTTGTTGTTCTCTTGTGCTGCTTTAAAGATGATTGGTGGATATCAAAAGGTCATTATAAGAAATGAATTTACGTGTGTTTGCACTCAACATTCACGCCCCCCCCCCCCCCCCCCCCCGCATACGTGGGTGCCCCAGTTGGCCCCCCAAACATAAGAGTCTGAACACGCCCCTGTTTTTAACTAGATGGAGAAAACTTTGTGCATCTGACAAAGAACCAATCACAGCCAACAACACGGTCAAAAATAACTCTGTGAGTTGTCATGATGAGAAAGCAGACGAGCCTGATGAGAATGGTGTTGATACGTATCCTAGTAAGTGTGAGGTGAGCACCATCTGTCCTGGTGAACGAATGGTGAACGCCACAGATGGGTGTTAGGGCGTAAGATGTCTGCAGTCTGTTTTTTTCCAGAAAACGCCTCCACTTCCTGTTTCCTCTGAAAGCAGCCGAGTGCACGGTGCGTCCTTGGAAAGGGAACTTTTCTCCTTCTTTTCTCGGCTTCACTCGGAGCTGGAGGGGTTTGTTTCTCAGCAGAGTCCTCGGAGATACTCCTCCTGATGAAGGCCTCCACGTTATAAATAAATCTTGTCTTGACAGCTTGGCTTTCTTTGTTCTTGTTCTTTACTTGTTTGTGTGTCCACGTCGCCTCGGGGGTTGAGTCTATTTGGAAACTCTTTTTTACAAACTCTCAAACTCTTTTAATTTCAGATTGATTCTCAGCTCGTCTTTCCTTAACCAATAGTGTCTCTGACATTTAGAGAAACACATGAATCAGACAAACAACACTTTTCATTTGTGCTTTGGTCAAATCCTGCACCACTCCAGGTTGTTGAGCAATCCTTCAAATGTAGCTCTGATGTGTGGAAGACTAACTGGTTTGGAAGTCTTTAAATCAGCTGTTCAGAGCGGGGGATGAAAAAGACAGAGGAGGACAATCAGCACCACTCCTAAAATAATGCAGACATGTAGAGGGAGCATGTTAGGGTGACCACGTGTTTTGATCACATGTCCTGCTCACTGAGATGAGGTCTTGAATTTGATTGGCTCTAGCGTTTCAGAGTGCAGGACAAACGTCTTTTGAAAACCTGCCGTGTATCCAATGGCTGTGTAGAAATCACCATGGCCTGTGTTAGATGTCAATCACACGTGGTGAAGGGCACGCCATCCTGTCACCATCCTTATTGCCTACGTTAAGCAAGGTTAGTGCTAGCGAAAAGGCTCCACAATGTCCCGCACAAACAGACTCTTTGTTCCACGTTCGGCTCGTTGGCACGTGGTCACCCTCGACCACACGAACAACATCCTCTGCAGAGGTGAAAAGTCACGAATGGATTTACATGATGCAGATATAACTCTGTCTTTGTCACAGCTCAATCCCGACAGGTGGAGCCACCTGTTTCAGCAGCGCCATCATGCACGCTGTTGTACGGTGATCATCTGTGTGCGATTAAGCTTTGACAAATAAGCATCATCTCTGAGTGAACTAATGAGTTTTACATCACAGATCTCATTTACGTAACAGCTTTATAATGGCTGCATTCAAACAGCATCGTTACTGATGCAGCTGCAGCTCTGCAGCTATTCTGCTGCTGAAGACTGAGGGCTGCTGGGAAGTCCCAAAGCATTGTGAACAAATGTGAAGGCACTCATAACTCTCTCTAATTGCATTTCTTATTGCTGGCAGATTTGTGAAGTTGTTCATTTAAGGTGTTAATGTGCTTCTTCTAAAGCTGCTCATGTTTTACTAACTTAGAGATATTTAAACGTCCTGCAAACGCCCAAAACAACAACAAAAACCATGGAGGAAAACCTGCTGCAGGCAATGACGAGACAATGAGCCCAACAGAAAGGTTTCTAACACATCGACGCCTTAAAGGAAGAATGTGCGACTTTTTGATCCAGTAGATGTCGCCCTTGAGCACCAGCATGAAACCAAAACAACTCGAGCTGCATTGTTGTGTTAGCATGCTAATGTTAGCGCTCTTTAGTTAGCTCGTAGCTTCACATGTAAACTGACACAGAATGAGCGTGATCTAAAAACTCTTACGTAACATCCCAATAATCAGTGAGTATGTTCTTCTTCTCTCTAGTCCTTGACTAAAACAGCTTTTATACACAAGGGGAGGAGCCGGCCGTCCCGTCCATGTAAACACGGCTCTGACAACAACACAGCCAGCGGGACTCGAGCTTCTCACTCATTGTAGACCGTCATGACTCAGAGAGACACTTTCATAAACTGGATTTCTGCTGTATTTATGTGTAAAATGTTGCACATTCTGCCTTTAAAGAGATCAAGTCAAAGTCCAGACCTTAATTCAGCTCAGAGACGGGGCTTTAATAGTTTCAGGGGTCATTATTCCAGATGTAAGAATCTGCTCACTAAGCTCACAGACTCCGAGCTGTACTGCTAATCCTTCAGATTCATCGAGAGGGAAAAGGACTCGTGCTAAGGTTCATATGTTTTTCTCCTTCTTTCCTCGGTGTCATCCAAACATCTCGCTGTGTGCAGAAGCTTCTGCTAACAGAAACAGTGTTTTCACAGCTTCAGAAACACCGATAACTGATAGAGCATGCTGTTAAGTGCTGATCTGTATTAGCACATTGTTATGTTTTTATATAAGTGCAACTTATTTAAATAAAATAAATCAGTGAATATAAATCACATGGGTTCTTTTCAGGGACTGCAGATTTTCATCACATATATTCAAGATTCAAAAAACTTTATTGTCTATCACATAGTGACAGAAAATTACCTTTTGTTGAGGCTCAGTAACATAAAAACAAACATTCACACCAAGACTCACATTAAGTCATAAAATAGCAAAAAGTACCCTAAAAGCAGATATGCACAGCATTTTAAAAATACTGCTTATCTAGCCTTAGTGATGACCCTCAGTAACTCATACAGACCCTGACCCTGACCCCCACATACTCCATGCGCGTCACGGTCCATCCGCTCCATGGAGAAGTACAAGATCGCAGGAGAACTACAAGATCACGGGAGAACTACAAGATCACAGGAGAACTACAAGATCACAGAAGAACTACAAGATCACAGGAGAACTACAAGATCACAGAAGAACTACAAGATCACAGGAGAACTACAAGATCACAGGAGAACTACAAGATCACAGGAGAACTACAAGATCACAGAAGAACTACAAGATCACAGGAGAACTACAAGATCACAGGAGAACTACAAGATCACAGGAAAACTACAAGATCACAGGAGAACTACAAGATCACAGAAGAACTACAAGATCACAGGAGAACTACAAGATCACAGAAGAACTACAAGATCACAGGAGAACTACAAGATCACAGGAGAACTACAAGATCACAGAAGAACTACAAGATCACAGGAGAACTACAAGATCACAGGAAGATCACAGGAGAACTACAAGATCACAGGAGAACTACAAGATCACAGAAGAACTACAAGATCACAGGAGAACTACAAGATCACGGGAGAACTACAAGATCACAGAAGAACTACAAGATCACAGGAGAACTACAAGATCACGGGAGAACTACAAGATCACAGAAGAACTACAAGATCACAGGAGAACTACAAGATCACGGGAGAACTACAAGATCACAGAAGAACTACAAGATCACAGGAGAACTACAAGATCACGGGAGAACTACAAGATCACGGGAGAACTACAAGATCACAGAAGAACTACAAGATCTCAGGAGAACTACAAGATCACAGAAGAACTACAAGATCTCAGGAGAACTACAAGATCACAGGAGAACTACAAGATCACAGAAGAACTACAAGATCACAGAAGAACTACAAGATCACAGATGAACTACAAGATCACAGATGAACTACAAGATCTCAGGAGAACTACAAGATCACAGAAGAACTACAAGATCAGGCGGGGATAAAGAGAACAACGTGCAACATGTTGCTTTGTCTCTGTGGATGATTTGTTGTTCACTCGGTGCCTGGTTTGACGTCATGTTGATAGTGAAAGATAGTGCTTCAGAACGTTTTAAAGGTACAGTCTAAGAAGAGCAGGTTAAGAAAGTCCAACTGGGACTGCAGCGAGGGGAAGGATGGCCAAACGGGTAACACAACAAAGAGCATGGCGTCATGGAGTGCACTCGGCTCGGTGCAGCTTTTCTTCCTGTTCCTTTCTGGATTAATGCACACATGCATCAACCCGGTCAAACAGAAACGAGCTTCTCAAACACAAAGTTAGAAGTCTCCATAACTAAGCAGTTATTTATGCCATGTCAATATGTTGTGATGATAACCTGATCTCCATGTACTAAAGTTAGCAGCTGAGTCCAGATTCCCCAACTCTGCCCTCCTCTACTTTTGACGCGTCGAGCTGGACAGAATAGAACGACCCGGACAGGAAGTCAGACAAGGACATTATTTGAAATTTCAAAATAAAACACAACATACAGACTCCTGATCGTATTTTCCATCACTTTATCAACATGACGTCAAAGCAGGCACCGAATGAACAACAAATCATCCTCAGACAGACGAAGCTACATGTTGTTTGCACGACGTGGCGCAGGACGCCAGCCGTCAGACGGAGCCAAAGCGCGGCGTTGACAGAACGCAGCACGTGACGATGTGGAAATAGGCAGTTATGGCCAAAGTGAGACTTGAGGTGTGGGAGTATCACATGCATGCAGAGCTGTTAACACAGGTACGTTCAAATAGGACAGTTTTCTATGACAACCCTAACCCTAACCCAATGACATCATAAAAAACAAAAACATGACTAACATGCGGGATCTTTTCTCGTCGTTACTTCCTGCTGTTCATGTCTTTAAACCGCAGACAGACTGTCAGAGCGTTTGTGTTCATGTGTGTTTATTCATGTTCCTGTCCACGCTCAGCAGGCTGCAGCCAGGGTCCATTTATCTTCTGCTCACAGTCCTTCTATCCATCATGGCTGCTGCCGCTGTTGGGAAGTAACACGTGAGTAATCACCTGCGTGATGCGGCCGGTGCGACTGCCTCATGATGTTTTAAATATGAGCCACTACAGTTTGTGTTTATCCCTGAGAAACTCAACATGTCACATGAGGGCCATATTCCCAGTTTGAACATCTGCCTGCACAGCTGTGTGGGATAAGGTCGGGGAAACCGTGCGTCACGATGTCCAGGAAGTGAAGAGAGAGCCCGTCAGGCTTCATATTTAAATGTTTCAAACTAGCCTGACTTAACGCACCATGCAACAAGACAGTCCTTCAAAATAAAAGTCTGCAACATTTCCAGGTCTCAGACGGCACTCGGGTGAATAAAGGTCACATAGAGAACAGTGAAAGTCCTGCATGCTGTGATGAGAGTACCTGAGAGTGATTCAAAGAATGCTTTTCTTTGAACAGATAGTTGAGTAACAGATGTCCCCGTGTTTCTCACAGCCTCGTGGTTCTGTTCACAAAGACCACGCAGCAGATATTTCTGTCCTCGTTCTTTCACACCTGAAGTGTGAAAACGTATGCTCTGCCAGCTACATGCTGCTGTCTGTGTTTAAGTCCATATCAAGTCAATTCAGGGATTTGTTTCCTAACACAGAAAAGAACTGCAGGAAACAAATGTAAAGACTGTGAACTCTTAACTCTGCATTAACTCTGCCAGGATAATCAAAAGTAAAGATTACCACGAGTTGTTGTTGTCTCTATGGCGAGTTAACGGACTTACAGCCTACAGAGTGCGAGCTCACGATGCCTTCCTCCTTCCTCTTCTTCTTTGAATTGAGTTTGAATGTATTAAAGGAAAGCTTCTTTAGGGGTTAGAGTCCGAAACAGCAGGACTTAATAGACATACGTTACAATAATACAAATACAGACAGCTCTCTCACCCCCCCAGCTCTCAGCTGTTAAAAAGAACCATTTAAAGGATCAACCAGTGAGATGTGTAACCCTAACCCTAACCCTGGACCAGAGAAGGTAGGCGGTTTTAAGGCACCCCCACACGGCCGTTTTGGACGCCCCTCAATTTGCTTCAGGGTACGCCTAACCCTAACCCTCCTCTGATTCATCGCAAATCCAGAATCGGCCTGGAGGCTCACTTCCCGAGTACTGCCGAGAAACCAGCGACACAGTTCAAGGTCAAAGGTCAAATTCCCAGCGTGAGTTATAATCCCATTACGCCCCTGGTCACGTCAGGACATTGTCAGACGCTGTGAAGTAGGACACCAGTTTACCCTTGGAATGGCGCTGAGGCTCTCGTCTGAGTCCAGCGTGATGTAATGATGAAATGAACTCCTTTGTCTCTTTCTCTCACAGTGAAAGTCAGAAACATTGTCTCAGAGCTGTGGAGGGTGGAGGCCACGGTGAAGGACGCTGTTGTTTTCCAGGCTGTGAAGGTGGAGGCTGCCGTCAGCTGACATCAAACAAGCCGCCGTTAATGACCCATCATTTCACGGACTCTCGGTAACCTCCACAGCAGCCGCTCCTCAGCATAAACCCACTCTTTTTTGTTTTTTACACATGCAGCTGCTTTCACACGTTGCTGCACGTAAAATAAAGCCGATGTTTTCTGCAATCTGATGGATGCTCAGATCGTGATCGGGTCGATGAATTCATGTAACACGGCAGGTTTTTTTCTTGTTTCCAATTTTCTTTGTTGTGGATGATAAGCTCTCATGTTTTTGTTCCGTGTGATAAGCGTCCATGTTTTTGTAATGAATCACTAACTGGCGGCCTCTGCTATCTGATTGTGTTGTGCTGTGGGAACAATAATGTGTTGTTCACAGCTGCCATGGGCCCAGATTTGGCCACTATGTTTGAAAAACAGGATGATAAAAGCAGGGTGATGTATCACAGCTGGTTTGTGTGTGTCAGGTGACAAAGATAACAGCAGCCACATCCTCTCAGAGGACATTGTCCGCATGCTCACAGATAACAAAGGGATGCTGTCTTCAGCCTCTTTGCTCCATTACAGCAACCTGATCCTGTTTGCTGCTTCTCCGGGGGGGCAGGATGGGGTTCTTATAAAAACTTTAACACTTACTGACTTCTAGGAAAACTAACTACAACATTGTATGTCACAATAATCAAACCTACTAATAAATGCATCTGTAAGGTGAGGACGGGTGACCTTCCGTTCTAGTTTGACCAGCACTGTCCGGTTTTCAAGCTCCGTGTCCCGAGTCCCCACAAATATCTATAAAACACTAATATGTCCCTGTTTAGAACCAAAACAACACACCATGCTAAAAACACTGATTTGTCTGTAAACATGTCAATCAATGTCGTTACCAAGGCTGCTGCTGTTTTAACCAATAGAGAAACATCACTAACGCACCACGAGTCAAAGCTCAACACTGATTGGTCTGCTCATTTGTCAATCAATCTCTGGATGTGCTGTTGCTTAGCTAGCTTAGCTTATCATGCTAACAGGACCTGCTGCGTAACGACAGGTAGGCGAGCTGTCACACTGAACAGGAAGTCAGCGTTTTCCAAAGAGGTCCAGGAGAGTTACAGCTTCCTGTGAAGAGTACCAGCCAACGAAGATGCTGCGTTCTGCACACACTGCAAGTGTCCATGTTCAGTCAACCACGGTGGAAATGTGGACATGCAAAGCCCTATTAAAACCAGCAAACCCAAACCGTGAGTACAGACAGGAAGTAGAACTGTTCAGATCAGCTTCACTGCTCAGGAGGAAACCTTTACCTCCCACCTCGTGTGACCAGCAGGTCACTGAGGGTCGGTACACGTGTGTTTGTGGTCAAATGAAAGTGTCCCGATTTAGAGATTTGAGAAAGTTGTCACGTTAGCTTAGCACAGGTATTTATTAGCTTAGTGAGAGGAATCCATGGTTTAAGAACCTGCAGCTTGGGGAACACAATGATATCATTTCTTCTGTAGAGAATTTAAAGTGTATCCAATAAAGTAAATCTCATTTTAGTTCAGGAAACAATAACTCCTAAAAAATCACCAATAATTAATCGAATGCAGAGTAACAATCGTCTTAGACTTCTTATCCACACATCCTAAAGTCCACGTAAACACACGCAGTGAGGAGGCGGGGTTTATGATGCTTATTGCCACCAGTCAGCAGGGGGAGCTCTAAATATTTTGGCTTCACTCCCAAGCAGCTGTTTCTCCGTTCATTTTAATATCTAATCGATGTTTTCGGGCTTCTTGACCGATTTTTGAGCTTCTTATTGAAATGTATAAAATAATCTTCGTCCCTTTGCTCTCTGTGTCTGTGACCTTTAACCTCTGGGTCAAAAACATTTTCAGAATAAGATTTTAGTTCAGCACAACAAAACTTGAAATCTTTATTATTATCATTATTCCTGCTGTTAAAGACTGCTGGTGTAATTTCTCCTGTTTCCTGTAGACTGGATGAAATATGCAATAATTAAATCAACATGTATTTATTTCTAGTCGTGGTCGATTCGTTTCGTGGGATTTATTCTCTTGATTTCTTCTTGCAGTCAGAGCGATGGTCTGAGCTGCAGTGTTGGAGCATCTTGTTGTGAAAAACAGGGCGATAAGCGAGCTGTGACGCTGAGCAATTGCATGAATTCTGTGGCTGCTCCATTAGGCTGCCAGATAACTTCTTCTCCCACAGACTCAAACAGTCAACAATCTTCAACGTTGGGGCATCAGCGGCCTGAAAAGTGACGATAAAGGACACAAAACAGCCGTCCTTTAAATCTCGACTGAGCTCCACTGAGGGTTTGGAAAAGACTCTTCCAATGGGGAGCGCCTTCATGGTCGGAAACGCAGCTTTAAAGAGAAGCCGTGGGAGGCCTCATCACCAAGGCAAAAGAAAAAAAAGTGAAGCGAGAGAGATTCAGCGGCGGTATTACTAATGCTCCCACGCCGTGCCAGCTGATACAGCCTATGGATGTCTCTCCATCGAGCTGGATTCATACAAAGCATGAAAACGGAATTATCAACGGCCCATTTCCCAACACTGAACTCAAATACCCCAGAAGTGTCCGTCCTCTCCGACATGTCTGAGGCACAGAGATGTCTGCAGAGCGCTGCAGAGGTGGAGGGAGGTGTTCCGTCCTGTCAGAGTCCTCCAGAGTTCGTATGCATGTTTATGCTAATGTCGTCTTTTTATGAGTTCAGATGACAGTGCTGAGCCGGGGGATGGGCGGTGAATTCATCACAGGATAGATGAGGCACAACTTCACACCGGGAGCCCAGAATTTCATCCTGAGCTTTAAATCCCGGTCTGTGTCTCTCTGGCTCGCCACCATTATTGGAAGTAAGAATGCTGGGAATCCATCGACTCTTCCTCCATCTGTCTCCGTCTGCCTCCATCAAAGATTATTTATATTCATATACAGATTTTGAGACGGCATCATAGACAGATTCTTCCATTGGAACTGAGAGAGCTCTTCATTTATACGGAGAAATTAACTAACTGTTAATTCAGTTCACGTTAATAAACTGTCAGTTACACGCTTATCTTTAGTCAAATATAGGAGGATAGTTCTATACCAACGGTACTGAATATTCACATCTGTGCGTGCGTGCGTGCGTGCGTGTTAGCACGCAGTAATAATGAGGCCAGTTTGAATCAGTGGGATTACATGAAAGGAATGATTGACACACTTGAATAGATAGACGATACGGTTTGTCACAACACGAGAATATTCTAGTGAAAATCTAACTATATCTGTTTTGATATCACCAAACAGCAGCCTCCTGCATGCTGTCTCAATACACAAACACATCGGCAACATTTTGGTACCAACTCACTGCTAAATTCCACCAGCTGCGTGTTCGGTTCGTCTCCACTCCGTCACGTTAGCAGAGCTGCTAGGTTTTCACCTTATCAATTTCATCAATTTACCACAAAGCAGATCGAGCGGGACAGGAAGTCAGACAAAACAACATTAGAACGTCCTGTTCATTTTCAGAATAAAACACTTGATCGTATTTCACTGTACTACATCAACAAAACGTCATAATGGGCGGAGCCTGGCCCGGAGTCAGCAGGTCAGAGGTTTTCAGAGGCCAATGACGACGTGGTTCATTAATTACTGCGAGAACTACTTAGTCTCAGGACTCCAGCTGTCCAGCGGTGCAGCTCTGAGAACGCAGCCTGTGGGTGTTGACGGACGAGGGAGCACAGAGCCGCACCGGAGCGGACACAACGCACACGTAACTGGTGGAAGTTTTGGGTTACCCTTGTGTTCAGCTTTTTGACCGCCACACAAATATATAGATCAAAGACGCTAAGATCGCCGACGGTGACCTGGACTACAGAGCGTAACGTGAACTCTTCTGACAACATAAATGATGTCACAATAAAGTGTATTTTGTATTTCATCTGAAAATAAAGATGAAGAATGACGTTACTGAGAGATTTTTGGATCAGTACTGAAGACAGCTCGGGAGACTCCGAGCCATAAACATTATAATTGATGAAGACGAGCTGGAGACTAAAGGACTTTACAGATGTTGTGTTCCCCACTACCACCAGTTCCCCAGCTGGTAAACTCCCAGCAGCCCCTTCATTCAGCAGTCCAGAGACGTTCCTGCCCTCGAGCCCGTCGATGCTGCGCCTCTCTCTCTTTGACCTCCATCACCTGTAACTCTCTGCAGCGTTACACAAACATCTTTGTGTGCTCCTCAGTTTGTCTTCACAGGTAACTCAAGACAAACAGGAACTTCCTGAACGCACGTCAACCACACGTGAACATGATGAAGTGTGAACAACACGGGACTAAATAACAGACAGAGAGACACCTGAAGTGACCAGGGTTTAGAAAATAGTGAGGTTGTGACATGTTTCTCTTAATGTTTCTGCTTCAAGGCATTTCAGGGCACGCACAATTCATGCTTCAAATCCAACCCAAGCTAAACTACCGGCTGACGACTCACACACATTTACTCTCTGTTTGTAAAGTGAATGATCCGCAAATCACGTGCACACGTTTTTTTTCCATAACCTCGCGGTGGGTGTGTGTTGTTGGCGGCTGCCTAACTTTGAAGCACAGGGAGAAACACAGAAGCTCTGTCCTCAGGTTGGTTTCGCCTGGTCGTCATGACTACGGTCAGCTCAGAGGTCATATTTAAGGTCAGAGTTTAGATCTGCGGAAACGTCTCGACACAGAGAAGTGATAGCGTGTGTGGCCCTTTAAATGAGCTTCATGCACTAAAGACGAGTCGCTCTTTGTAAGAAACGTGTGACTGACCCGGGAGAAAGAAGGCTGTCAGCCTCCGTCTCATCGGCCATATTTAGTACTTAATCCACTAAGGGCACTTTGAAGGGTTATTAGGAGCTCAGAGCCGTCATGTTCTTTTCCTGTCAGAGCCAAAGTTGCAATTACTAATCCAATTTAGCAGCAGAGGAGTCTTGTTCTGTTTATGTATTAATCTGGCGGCTGCAGCTGCCGGCTCGCTTCGCTCCCACTGAAAGAGGAACTTAAGTCACAGGAGGAACGGCTGCTGCTTTAAAGGAAACATGCAGACTTCCTGTCGCTGCTGCTGCTTTGTGTCTGCTGTCAGTGCAGGACAATGGAGCTGTGAGGACATGTCTCTGTGCCACTCACAGAAAAGGACAGGAACTCAAAGTGTTTAGACTCAGGTAATCCTCCCACCTCACCTTATCATCATCAGCTGCCTGTCACCGTGTCTCCTCACGTCACTATAACACATCCCTTTATTCTCCACTGGATATAAGAGAATCATAAAATATGAGACTCTTACCTGAAGAGG
>CM036548.1:282500-307500 GCA_020745685.1 Tautogolabrus adspersus | reverse complement strand
ATATCATATATATCATATATATCATATATAACATATATATCATATATATCATATATATCATATATATCATATATAACATATATATCATATATATCATATATAACATATATATCATATATATCATATATATCATATATATCATATATAACATATATATCATATATACATATATATCATATATATCATATATATCATATATATCATATATATCATATATAACATATATATCATATATATCATATATATCATATATAACATATATAACATATATATCATATATATCATATATATCATATATATCATATATAACATATATATCATATATATCATATATATCATATATATCATATATAACATATATATCATATATATCATATATATCATATATATCATATATAACATATATATCATATATAACATATATAACATATATATCATATATATCATATATATCATATATAACATATATAACATATATAACATATATATCATATATAACATATATATCATATATATCATATATATCATATAAACATATATACATATATATCATATATAACATATATAACATATATATCATATATAACATATATAACATATATATCATATATCATATATAACATATATATCATATATAACATATATAACATATATATCATATATAACATATATAACATATATAACATATATATCATATATAACATATATATCATATATATCATATATATCATATATATCATATATAACATATATAACATATATAACATATATAACATATATACATATATATCATATATATCATATATATCATATATATCATATATATCATATATAACATATATATGATATATATGATATATATTATATATATCATATATAACATATATAACATATATAACATATATATCATATATAACATATATATCATATATATCATATATAACATATATCATATATAACATATATAACATATATAACATATATATCATATATAACATATATATCATATATATCATATATAACATATATCATATATAACATATATAACATATATAACATATATATCATATATAACATATATAACATATATATCATATATAACATATATAACATATATATCATATATAACATATATAACATATATATCATATATATCATATATAACATATATATCATATATAACATATATAACATATATAACATATATATCATATATATCATATATAACATATATATCATATATAACATATATATCATATATATCATATATATCATATATATCATATATATCATATATAACATATATCATATATAACATATATAACATATATATCATATATAACATATATATCATATATATCATATATATCATATATAACATATATCATATATATCATATATAACATATATATCATATATATCATATATATCATATATAACATATATATCATATATACATATATAACATATATAACATATATATCATATATATCATATATAACATATATATCATATATATCATATATAACATATATATCATATATATCATATATAACATATATATCATATATAACATATATAACATATATATCATATATATCATATATATCATATATAACATATATATCATATATAACATATATAACATATATATCATATATATCATATATATCATATATATCATATATATCATATATAACATATATATCATATATAACATATATATCATATATATCATATATAACATATATATCATATATAACATATATAAACATATATATCATATATAACATATATATCATATATATCATATATATCATATATAACAATATATCATATATAACATATATAAATATATCATATATATCATATATAACATATATATCATATATATCATATATAACATATATATCATATATATCATATATAACATATATATCATATATATCATATATATCATATATATCATATATAACATATATATCATATATATCATATATATCATATATAACATATATCATATATAACATATATATCATATATATCATATATATCATATATAACATATATCATATATAACATATATAACATATATATCATATATATCATATATATCATATATAACATATATAATATATATAACATATATATCATATATATCATATATAACATATATATCATATATATCATATATATCATATATATCATATATATCATATATAACATATATAACATATATAACATATATATCATATATATCATATATAACATATATCATATATAACATATATATATATATATCATATATAACATATATATCATATATATCATATATATCATATATAACATATATAACATATATATCATATATAACATATATAACATATATATCATATATAACATATATAACATATATATCATATATAACATATATAACATATATAACATATATAACATATATAACATATATAACAGATATAACATATATAACATATATAACATATATAACATATATAACATATATATCATATATAACATATATAACATATATAATATATATAACATATATATCATATATATCATATATAACATATATATCATATATACATATATATCATATATAACATATATAACATATATAACATATATAACATTATATCATATATATCATATATATCATATATATCATATATATCATATATATATATATATCATATATAACATATATCATATATAACATATATAACATATATATCATATATAACATATATAACATATATAACATATATAACATATATATCATATATATCATATATAACATATATAACATATATATCATATATAACATATATAACATATATATCATATATATCATATATAACATATATAACATATATAACATATATATCATATATAACATATATATCATATATATCATATATATCATATATAACATATATAACATATATATCATATATAACATATATAAATATCATATAATATATCATATATAACATATATAACATATATAACATATATATCATATATAACATATATACATATATAACATAATCATATATAAACATATATAACATATATATCATATATATCATATATAACATATATATCATATAATCAATAACATATATATCATATATAACATATATAACATATAATATCATATATATCATATATAACATATATAACATATATATCATAAAACATATATAACATATATCATATATATCATATAACAATATAACATATATAACATATATATCATATATAACATATATATCATATATATCATATATATCATATATAACATATATAACATATATATCATATATAACATATATAACATATATAACATATATAACATATATAACATATATATCATATATAACATATATCATATATAACTATATAACATATATATCATATAATATCATATATAACATAATATCATATATATCATATATACATATATAACTATATCATATATAACATATATATCATATATATCATATATATCATATATAACATATATATCATATATATCATATATAACATATATATCATATATATCATATATAACATATATATCATATATATCATATATAACATATATATCATATATAACATATATAATATATATCATATATAACATATATAACATATATAACATATATATCATATATAACATATATAATCATATATAACATATATAACATATATAACATATATAACATATATAACATATATATCATATATAACATATATAACATATATAACATATATATCATATATAACATATATATCATATATATCATATATATCATATATAACATATATATCATAAATAACATATATATCATATATATCATATATAACATTTATATCATATATAACATATATAACATATATATCATATATAACATATATAACATATATATCATATATATCATATATATCATATATATCATATATATCATATATATCATATATAACATATATAACATATATATCATATATATCATATATAACATATATATATCATATATAACATATATATCATATATATCATATATATCATATATATCATATATATCATATATATCATATATAACATATATATCATATATATCATATATATCATATATAACATATATATCATATATAACATATATATCATATATATCATATATAACATATATATCATATATATCATATATAACATATATAACATATATATCATATAACATATATAACATATATATCATATATATCATATATAACATATATATCATATATATCATATATAACATATATAACATATATATCATATATAACATATATATCATATATATCATATATATCATATATAACATATATATCATATATATCATATATAACATATATATCATATATAACATATAAAACATATATATCATATATATCAGATATATCATATATATCATATATATACATATATATCATATATATCATATATATATATATATCATATATACATATATATCATATATAACATATATATCATATATAACATATATAACATATATATCATATATAACATATATATCATATATATACATATATATCATATATAACATATATATCATATATATCATATATAACATATATATCATATATAAATATATACATATATATCATATATATATCATATATAACATATATAACATATATAACATATATATCATATATAACATATATATCATATATATCATATATAACATATATATAATATATAACATATATAACATATATATCATATATATCATATATAACATATATAACATATATAACATATATAACATATATATCATATATAACATATATATCATATATACATATATACATATATAACATATATAACATATATATCATATATATCATATATAACATATATATATATATCATATATATCATATATAACATATATAACATATATAACATATATATCATATATAACATATATAACATATATATCATATATAACATATATAACATATATAACATATATAACATATATAACATATATATCATATATAACATATATAACATATATAACATATATAACATATATAACATATATAACATATATAACATATATAACATATATAACATATATATCATATATAACATATATAACATATATATCATATATAACATATATAACATATATATCATATATAACATATATATCATATATATCATATATATCATATATAACATATATAACATATATATCATATATAACATATATAACATATATAACATATATAACATATATATCATATATATAATAATCAACTAGTCTGAATTTAAAGGTGTGAGTAGCAGACTTGGTTGGTCTCTAAAGTGTCCCTGTGATCTGTTCTCACTGCGCATCTATTCACGTCATAGCAGAGGAATGGTCCGTGGTCAGGGTTCAGTGAGACCCTCAGGAGAAGTCCAGGAGAGGAAAAGAGACATGCTGCCTGTGAGAGACAAAGAGAGACAGCTGTGTGAGAACATTAAAGGTAGAAACATCCTGAAGGAACGTGCTGCTCAATGCTGCTTCGTTCAACATGCTCGCAGGGCCGCCCTCAGCACTCTTACTGTGTTGATTCTATATTTTAAATGTCTAACAAATGGCATCAGCACATTCGCATGCTATGAAGGAGAGAGGGGAGAGAGTATGCTTTAGTATACGTCTTAAAATAAAGACATGCTGTGCTGCAGAAACCTCTGGAGCTTCACGATGACGAGGAAGAAACACAACGTGCAGAACAACGAGGAATGTTTCCTCCTGTAGCTTTAAGAGAGGAGCGGCTGAAACCAACAAGCTGTAATCAGCTGTGTGGGATGCTTTTATTTTGAAAGTGCTTTGTTATGAATGATGATGGGTTAGGGTTAGTGATGATGAAGGTGATGAAGATATGCAGGTTCCCTCCCTTACATGATAAAAGTTCATGTTCGTGTTGTGATGGTTGCTACGAGAGCGAACGGCGTCCAGGGGACAAAATGCAGACGCCAACGAAGGCTGGCCGGCGGTGTAGGGTGTGGGCTTAATTCCGGTCAGGTCAGCAGTTGGCGACGAGCTCCGACTGTCAGCTCTCACACAAGCCGCCAGCCGAAGCTCACGGCCTCTTTCACACTGATAAATACAAAGTGAATTAATGTGGTTTGAAACGTATCACTTGATTCTTTATTCACCTGCGTGTTCATCCCCTCCGCTCTTATCTTTACCTCTTATTATCTCTCATCATTTCATTCTTGTTGTTCCACCTTCATATTTAGTTACAGATCTGTTCCTGAAATGTGAGCGGTTAGAATCAAATCTTTTATTAACGTACTCTTCTGAAGGTCTCCTCAGCTGCAGGTAGAGACCACAAACAACCCCACAGTGACAATTCTCCACTCGTGTTGCTAGGCAACATGGAGCTGACCAGCATGGGGCTCACTGGGCCAGGCGCCAGCTGCACCTGTTCTGTCTCGGAGTTGGCCTCGATAGAACTTTCATGTTTACCAAGTAAAGATTTATGGGTCAAAGAATCAGAGCAGGAGCTCGGCACAAAGACCATGGTCTGCAGTGATTGGCTGATTTAACTACAGTTAGAAACATTGACACCTCGGGTCGACACGTCTCACCTGACATCTCATTTAATGACTTTATAATGAAACAGTGGCTGTGTCTACAGCAGCATACTTTCATATTATTCAATTGGTATAACTATTCATTATAATGCTGATTGTAACATGTCTAAACAATGATAACCGTTCAACACGAACACGTACGGATGATTTATCTTTGTAGAAAGTAGGACATACAAACTTTGAGTAAACCTCTGCCTTTAAACACACACCTCTATGTGTCTGAGAACACGGGACGACTGTGGGACGTCTGGAGTCTGTGAGGTTAACAGTCAGGAGAAGATCTTACTCTGAAAGGACCACCAACATTAAAGTGATGCGTGGAGGAGGTGATGCATGCCAGAACAGAAAGGGATGTGGTTATAGAGTCCGTCGTCCTCTGCTGAATCAGCCTGCTGTGGAAACACATCCACGGCTCGGTGTGCTTAAAGCCGACCTGTCACTCTCTCCGTCCCATACGCTCTGTGTCATATTCATCCAGTGCTCTGCCGGGTGATTCCGAGGCTGTCATTTTTTATACAGATATGGAGATGGCTTCTCTCTTTAATGTATCTGAAAAACTCACATGTGAGACGTCCCGGCTCTGGAGAATGAAAAGACTGACTGTAGTGGTTTCACTCAGATACTTTCAATCACGCTAAATGGATTTTCTAAATGCCCAAGCAGCAGCTTTTTAGATTTGGCACAGCAGAGACGACGACGAGAGCAAACTCATTTAGATGGAATATTGCTGACTGCCAAGACACCTCTATGCAGGCGAGATCCAGATCTGCGGTAGGGGGATATCACCTCGTCCCTTTGTGATAGGAAAGCTCCACATCCCATCTCTGACACATCATGTCTACACACGTCTTCATGCATCTCAATTACACGAGTGTCTCTGCCTACCTGGCTACAGCCTCGCTCATCTTCACACCCTGCCTGTTGAAATGTGTGTGTGGACATTTCAAACATGCATGAGCCTCGAACATTGTGCATAATGATGTTTTATTCCTGGAGAGGGTGTTTTCAGGCTGCAGAGGATGGAGATGATTAAATCCAGACATGAACTGTACTCACTGAAGCCTCTAATGCTGACACTAAACCACACATGAAGTTTAGTCCACTGAAACCTCTTCACTTAGCGTTCCCTTCATCCTGCAGCTTTCAGTCCATCTCTTCTCGTGGGCCGTCAGCAGACGGACATTTTAAAGCTGCCTCCTTCTGCTGAGAAACAAAGAGAGATGCAGGCAAGGGTTACGGGGAAGAAAGAACAATGACCTTTGACCTTTTATACCAACACAGTGCTGCGGTTTCAAAAAGACTGTTTTAGAGTGAATCTCACTTAGCACTCTCATGTCCATTACAAGTCATCATGAACTGTAAGCAGCCAGCTGGTCAGCATGGCCGTGGCGTAATGGTCGCTCAGTAGTTTCTCTCTGCACAGCTTTGACAGGAAACAGACGTTTCAGAGAATCTTAAAAGTCATCAGGGGCGGCAGTAGCTCAGTCTGTAGGGACTTGGGTTGGGAACTAGAGGGTCGTCGGTTCAAGTCCCGAGTCAGAATAAAGACTTTTATTGTCTTAACAGAGTGAAGAGTCGACCTCAGACACACACTCACACACACACACACACACACACACACTCACACACACACACACACACACACACACACACACACACACACACACACACACACACACACACACACTGACTATTTACAGGGAACCACTTCCTGTGTGTCTCATCCAATCAGAGAAGAGAGACTATGCTCTTTGTGTGCAGAGTTTGAACCTTTATACAGAGCAGAGATTTATCAGTGTAATGAAATGAGTTCATCCATTGAGTCTGTTTGTATATGAAGGATCATTTAGATTCATCATCTCATGTTAACAAGATGTTCTGACACATTTATCCAGGAGTGACCTTCCTGTGGGTCAAAGGTTTACGTGATGGTAAAAGAGAAATGATGCGGCGTTCTTCTTGGTGTGAGGAGACGCCATGTTGGTGCACTCTCGCTCTGTTTCTGCCACAGAGTGAGAAATGTAAGAATCCATTATCATACATTAGAAGTGAGCGTGCAGACGGATGCACTCACACCTGCTCTATTCCGTCCCTTAATGAGGCGTCCTCTCCGCCGACATGACGCGTTCTGACAACTCAGAGAAGGGGAAGAGTCTCGCTCTCAACCTGCACCACTTTCAGAGACTTCTGGAGATGAAGTCAGAGTTTCTGGACTTAATGATCCAGCAGTCTGATAAAGACATCAACTGACGGGACGAACATGGAGAATACGTTCATTCAAATTGCAATGAAACCAAGTTTGCTCTGTTTTCCGAGCACGATTTGAATGATCAGATGGAGCTCTTTATCTTCATGTTTTAGTTTAGTGGGATTTCTGCACGATGGCGGATTAATCGTCACCAGAGATTTTGATTTGTCTGCAGCCAGAGAGAAATGCTCCTAGTTTTTGTACTTTGTAACGAGCTGAACCTCTGTCACCTCACTCGGGCGAAGACCCTGTCACTCTTCTATTTCGGTGACAAACGGGGACATGCACCACCACGCCATCTGTGCTGCATTAAGGCGCTGCGGAGGCTGTCATGATTGACAAAAGCGGTAACAGCGACACCTATTCCGAGCTCCTGTCTGGCTCTGGGTCGCTGGAGATGAAGAGTGATGGCCTGTCACTCGGGCTCTGAGCGTGTGGCTGGGGGACGGCCTCAGACGGGGGAGGAAACAAGCTCATCTCTGGCGTGGACGGGGGGGGATGACAATATGCCACTTGCTTGATAATAGCCCCCTCAGTTTAGGGAATAAACAGAGGGATGTTTATAATGAGATTGTGCTGCAGGGCCTCAGATAGTCCCACGCTCCAGGAATCTGAACACGCCATTTAGCTTCCATGCTCACACTATAACACACAGGCCGGGATCCTTTTGAAGCTATTTATTTATCTGTAGCGAGAAGAATTACGGGGAAATAAGAGAAAGTATCAGGGGAACACATAAATGGAGGAGTGCAGGTAAATACAGACACACGGTTAGGCATACTAAATGTGCAGCGCTGCATCTCTGAAGCTCTGGGGTTTGACTTTCAATCCTCACGCTGAGCAAACGTTTCAGTTGAAAAGTTTAATGAGAGCAAAGTGAGAAGACTTTGTACAACTAGAAGAATAACTGTAACAACAGTAATGGGAATTGTTTGATATGTAAAACATTAAAAACCTAATGAGGAGAGCTATGAAATATGCAACATAAACCCAGATCACAGTCGGCACGTTCTTCTCTCCAAACTGTAAGAAATATTCAGTGTCTGTCCGACGTTCTCCTAAAGCTCTCTTATCATCTACACTGATATCAATGATTCACAACTCTGTTTCCTGGAAACCTTTTCCTCCACCCATCTCATCACTTTCAACTATTTTCTTTACCGATGAGATCTCCAGACACACAGCAATCAAACTGTCGTCGATCTAAATCATCTGAAACACTTGAAGTGTTTGCCTCCATTCTGCAGTTACATGTAATGATATGTCGTTTAAACTGAAGCAGCCTGTGAGCATTTCTTTGTGCAAATTACCATTTTATTATTAACGTTGGAAGGCGGTGAAATCGATCACTTCATGCTCACACGGGATTAATTAACAACCTCTGATCTTTGCTGACTATTTGTACTTCTATGTTTTTGAAGACACTGCAGATGTTCTTTGTTCTTTCAGCAAGCGTGATCAAAAATGAACGTTTTAAGTCTATTCTTAAAAGTACAGAGTGTGTCTGTCTCCCGGACCCTGACTACTTAATGATTCCAAAGTAGATAGGTCTGATAACTGAAGGCTCTACCTCCCATAGTACATTTAGAGACTGTAGGTACCACGAGCAGGCCTGATAACTGAAGGCTCTACCTCCCATAGTACATTTAGAGACTGTAGGTACCACGAGCAGGCCTGATAACTGAAGGCTCTACCTCCCGTAGTACATTTAGAGACCGTAGGTACCACGAGCAGGTCTGATAACTGAAGGCTCTACCTCCCATAGTACATTTAGAGACTGTAGGTACCACGAGCAGGCCTGATAACTGAAGGCTCTACCTCCCATAGTACATTTAGAGACCGTAGGTACCACGAGCAGGCCTAATAACTGAAGGCTCTACCTCCCATAGTACATTTAGAGACTGTAGGTACCACGAGCAGGCCTGATAACTGAAGGCTCTACCTCCCATAGTACATTTAGAGACCGTAGGTACCACGAGCAGACCTAATAACTGAAGGCTCTACCTCCCATAGTACATTTAGAGACTGTAGGTACCACGAGCAGGCCTGATAACTGAAGGCTCTACCTCCCATAGTACATTTAGAGACTGTAGGTACCACGAGCAGGCCTGATAACTGAAGGCTCTACCTCCCGTAGTACATTTAGAGACCGTAGGTACCACGAGCAGGTCTGATAACTGAAGGCTCTACCTCCCATAGTACATTTAGAGACTGTAGGTACCACGAGCAGGCCTGATAACTGAAGGCTCTACCTCCCATAGTACATTTAGAGACTGTAGGTACCACGAGCAGGCCTGATAACTGAAGGCTCTACCTCCCGTAGTACATTTAGAGACCGTAGGTACCACGAGCAGGTCTGATAACTGAAGGCTCTACCTCCCATAGTACATTTAGAGACTGTAGGTACCACGAGCAGGCCTGATAACTGAAGGCTCTACCTCCCATAGTACATTTAGAGACCGTAGGTACCACGAGCAGACCTAATAACTGAAGGCTCTACCTCCCATAGTACATTTAGAGACTGTAGGTACCACGAGCAGGCCTGATAACTGAAGGCTCTACCTCCCATATTACATTTAGAGACCGTAGGTACCACGAGCAGACCTAATAACTGAAGGCTCTACCTCCCATAGTACATTTAGAGACTGTAGGTACCACGAGCAGGCCTGATAACTGAAGGCTCTACCTCCCGTAGTACATTTAGAGACTGTAGGTACCACGAGCAGGCCTGATAACTGAAGGCTCTACCTCCCATATTACATTTAGAGACCGTAGGTACCACGAGCAGACCTAATAACTGAAGGCTCTACCTCCCATAGTACATTTAGAGACTGTAGGTACCACGAGCAGGCCTGATAACTGAAGGCTCTACCTCCCGTAGTACATTTAGAGACTGTAGATACCACGAGCAGGCCTGATAACTGAAGGCTCTACCTCCCATAGTACATTTAGAGACTGTAGGTACCACGAGCAGGCCTGATAACTGAAGGCTCTACCTCCCGTAGTACATTTAGAGACGGTAGGTACCACGAGCAGGCCTGATAACTGAAGGCTCTACCTCCCATAGTACATTTAGAGACTGTAGGTACCACGAGCTGGCCTGATAACTGAAGGCTCTACCTCCCATAGTACATTTAGAGACCGTAGGTACCACGAGCAGACCTAATAACTGAAGGCTCTACCTCCCATAGTACATTTAGAGACTGTAGGTACCACGAGCAGGCCTGATAACTGAAGGCTCTACCTCCCATAGTACATTTAGAGACTGTAGGTACCACGAGCAGGCCTGATAACTGAAGGCTCTACCTCCCATAGTACATTTAGAGACTGTAGGTACCACGAGCAGGCCTGATAACTGAAGGCTCTACCTCCCATAGTACATTTAGAGACTGTAGGTAACTCTCTGCAGCAGCTCTCGACTGTCTCCGAGCTTGTTGTGAAAAATGTCTGCATATGGCTGAACATGAATAATGGGAAAACATGTAGTTACATCACCGCAGCACCTCGGGATACACCCCGTACATGTATTTAAATTAATTCTTGGCGTGCCCTCTGCTTGACATTTCTGTGAGAAGACTGGAACCCCATCAAGCTATCGCTGTTGAAACCCCCTCCCCACGGGGCACTACATGCCCAAAGCAGAATCTTTTTTTCCAGCAGCTCATACCTGCTTTTTCCTGTACCTGTATCACAGCAACCCCCCCCCCCCCCCCCCCCAAGGTGTCCTTCTGCCTGTTTACTGACAGAGCGCAGGCCTCCGATGATTAATCACTGCAGAGACACACCAGTTCACGAGTTAAAACAACCGCAGCTCCCAGCTCCTTCACCTCCACCAAGGTTAATTAGCATCAGTGTCTCACTCTTAATTACATTACCAGTTTCCAAAGGAGCAGATAAGAAGAATGGTCCACATCTCTTACTGTGATAATTTCATTTAGCTAACAAACTAATGAGGATCAGCTGAAGAAAACAAAGCCAGAAAACTGTGTTTTATGATATTTTACTTTAGGGATAGTTTTCAGTTTCTCTGTGAGGCGACTGTTTAGACTTTGGAACCGGACGAGCAGGTTGGCTCATGACTTATTCAGTGAATCCACTTCTATGGTTCAGAAAGACTTTTTAATCCAACCACCGAACCCGGTTCAGGTCAGGGTCCCCAGAGGATGGATCCTGAAGGTCTACCTGACTTTAAGCGTGCTTAATCCATGTGTAATATGTTGAACTTTTAACATAATTATGCCACCTCTCTAACTGCAGCGCAGAATGTACGCCAACAAAGTCAACTTCTTGATGGATGATTGGAGGTGATCCTGCAGAATCCACGTCTTTCACGTGTTCAGCCGTTTTCATTGGTCGGTCTTTTAATGATGTGTCTGACATGTTGATCCAGCCTCCATAGACAACACATCAAACAATAGGTGTTTGTAGTTAGTCAGTCAAACACTGAATGTACAGTTAATCATGATTAATCACATGTCATATATTTTAGTCGAAAAGCAGATGCATGGAGTCCTTCTGGTGCTCTTCAGAGCGGGGATCCAACTTAGAAGCTTTTGAAAAAGTCTGAGGCACTCAGAGGGTTAAGTATAAAAAGCCTTTAATTCATCTGGACTAAAGGTTCATAAAAACATGCCAACATGTTCCAGCCATAAAGGCCTTGATCAGGGCAGATACAAAATGAACTTCCTTTAAAGGTTTACAGCCAGTCACATGATCAGTAGCTTTTTTTTTTTTTTATTTAACCTTTATTTAATCAGGTAATTAACCCATTGAGGTCAAGATCTCTTTCACAAGGGTGACCTGGCCAAGAGGGCAGCAGCACACGTCATCATAAACATTAACATGAGCAAAGGGTTACGCATTTAAAGAAAGAAAGTGAAACATCAAAATGTAAACATGACACCAAGGCAGATGAGAACTACAACATTTTAAAGAGACTAAGTATACAAGCAAATTACTGACAAACAAAACCAAGACACCTAGAGGAGAGGAGAGAAGTCCAGCTCCACATTTAGACCACTGCATAGCTTTCAATGTATAAATCCAAAAGGACTCTCTTTGTAGGAGCTGTTTTAGTCTCCACCTCTGATTGAGCTCGGTATATGATCAATACCTGCTCTTTAAAGAGTTACAGCTGCCATGATGAGCATCTTTAAAATGTAAGGCCATTGGATATTGAGGGTTTCCAGTTCTCATGGCATGTTTGTGTTCAGCCAATCTTGCCTTCACTTTACGTTTCGTTCTGCCGATGTAAAAACAACCACAAGGTCTTTGGTCCATATTCATAAAGTGAAGCAGTTCTTAAGCAGCCGTGTGTTCTTAAGAGAAAGAATAAACACAACAAATACTGTTTGTCTAAGACGATGTGGTCATCAGTAGAAATGAGCCGTTAGAGTCCAGCGATGTCTGCGGCAGCGAGAAGACTTTGGGGAGGCTGAACTACAGTGCGCTGAGAGGGACAAACCAGCCCACATTTACCAGGTTTTAAAACAATTGAGACATTACTCGGACCTTAAATGCATTAACATGTGAATGCTGACAGCCTTATTAATAATCCTTTTATTTCCTTCCTGTTATTTAAAATAGGACGAGCTCCTCTGAGGTCGTGGCTCGTCTTCACACATAAAGTAATGACACTTTCGACCTCGTGGTGAAGACTCTTATTCTGCAGTGTCCTCTCTAAATCCACCTCACCTCCTCCTCCGAGGAGCACTGGAGAAGGATCTGTTTCCAAAGTGCAGACATGAATTCTCATTTCCGTTGATGACTCAGTAAGTGTACATGTGGCGTCGATCATACTGAACTTAATTGTGTGGAAACTGTAATCATGACTGGATCTAGTTAATTGGCCATTAATTAGAGTATCTCTGCTACCTCCAGGCCTCCCTCGCTGCCTTCATGTGACCCCTGAGGCCAGTTGGACTGGAACAGAAAATAACTCCAGTCTGATCAAAAGCAGCCGACAGAGCCGACTCGTGCCACCAAGAACAGGAAACTCAGGAATATGTGACTGCTGCCAGCTGCCAGCTCTAAAAATAGGTTTTGCTGGTTCCCTCACTGTGCATATGAGATTGTCATATCACTACCTCTCCCCATAACAATTAATCAAGAGGAGCTGAGCCCCCCTCAAACGATGTTAGCCTTTCTCCAACACTCAAAGTGGTGAGCAATATTGTGAGGAAATTGCCTTTTGAGGAATGGCTGTTTACCCTGCTACAATCTCCGAGTTTGTCCTGAGAGAACTCCAACATGCTTTTCTCTCTGCCACTGGATTTGCCAACAGATTGTGGAAGTCATTTAAATAGAGGAGGCTGTGTTCAAACAGAATGCTGTTATTGGAGACTGAGGGATACTTGTGTGCAGGCAGCTTGTTCCCAAACAGCCGAGTGGATGAAACATCAATGAATCAGCGCTCAATACCAGCGTGAACGGGTGAATATGGAGCCCAAATGCCTGCTTTGATGTGCACACGCACTTCAGTGTAAAGTGAAATGTCTCTGCAGTCATGTCCATAAAGAACGCCACCGATGTTTACAAAGAAATACGTGTGTGTGTGTGTGTGTGGGGCGCGGAATGGTTCAGCTGCATGCACGCCGCACGCACGCACCTGTGATTATTTCATTAAAGTCACACACGTACACACGCGCGTGCGTTGTGTAAGTACTACACGCAGCGTGACTTACAGACGTGCGTTCGTGTGTACGTGTGTGACTTTAATGAAATAATCACAGGTGCGTGCGTGCGGCGTGCATGCAGCTGAACCATTCCGCGCCCCACACACACGCGTTCGTGCGTGTGTTTAATTGTATGTTTCAGTCACTTCAGGCGGTGTTATCTATATCAACAGGATGTTGATGCCCCCTGCCCCGGGCCTCCTGGCAGACTGAAGTCCCGTACTCAAGCCGGGCCACAGTACCGATAGCCGGGCAGCCAACTCAACAAAGCCACCGGTCAACCAGACCTCATTTCTCAAAGTTGTGTGGTTTTTTATAGCCTACATGTTATAAAGTCGTGTTTGTGGACAATAGACAGCGGGGCATAGCCCCAGAGAAACGCTGCTCCGGTGATGTTGGTCGGTATGGGGTTTGATAATAAATCCACTTCCCCGTCCTCCCTCATCTGTGAGCGTCCATCTGTAGAGACCTCAGCGGGGATTCAGTGACCGCAGCCCCGGTATGCCTGGAGCCAAGCCCGGCAGCTCGCTACGGTCCTCCCCGGAGTCAAACGGAACGTGCACCGTTTTAAACTAATAAAACTACAAACTCTTAAACCAGGCAAGGCGATTGACAACAAGCCTTCTCTCTGCTTTGTATAAAAAACGGAGATAGAATGAAAATATTAACAGCAGATTTCAGATTTATCCTCTGATTCTCAAAGCATCAGAAACGATGAGAGCCTTAAAGAGACGTGTTTACACACAATATTGAGAATCAGAGGATGTTCATCAAAACCTGCTCACATGTTGTCACAAACACTCTGAGTGTCTCTGATGCTAACGATGTCATCTTCAGGTATTTTAGTGCCAACATTAAAACATGATCAAATGTTTCCAAACCAACAGACGTGAACTTGTCCTTCAGCGTTGCTCACTGCAGTCTGATCAGCTCCTTTTAATATGAGCCTGGTAGTCCGTTCTTCTACCGGTCCATACTATCAGAATCTAACGCTGTCACTGACTTTTAATCTGTGCCATCTCTGTGCGTGATTCAAGGAAGCATTTTAGCGCTGCTCTGCGGCTTGACCAGCGGACCTCTGTATGATCGGGCCGCCTGTGAGGGATATTGTTTTGGGATATAAGGAAATGTTCCGTTATAATGACATATACAGTGTGATGAAAGCTGGTGATGGAGGCACAACAGCTGGCTGCTTAACCAGCTGAGCCGGCCCGCGGGCCGTGAGTTTGGCACATATGAACTAGAAAATACTATGATCCATATGATTCATGAACCCCGCTCTGCCAAATGATAACTCTACTCATAACCGCTGCGCTAACAGCCCTGCTAAACTCTCTGATCAAATCTCCCTGATCATATAGATAACACCGCCTGAAGTGACTGAAAGAAAAACACACGCACGAACGTGCGTCTGTAAGTCAAGCTGCGTGTAGTACTTACACACCGCACGTGCGTGTGTACGCGTGTGACTTTTATGAAATAATCACACGTGCGTGCGGCGTTCATGCAGCTGAACCATTCCGCGCCCCATAGTGTGAGTGTGTGTCGTCACGTGTGTGTGTGTGCGTGTCTCTCTCTCTCCTCCTGTCTCTCTCTCTGTCTCTCTCTCTCTCTCTCTCTCTCTCTCTCTCTCTCTCTCTCTCTGTCTCTCTCTCTCTCTCTCTCTCTCTCTCTCTCTCTCTGTCTCTCTCTCTCTCTCTGTCTCTCTGTCTCTCTCTCTCTCTCTCTCTCTCTCTCTCTCTCTGTCTCTCTCTGTCTCTCTCTCTCTCTGTCTCTCTCTCTCCTCCTGTCTCTCTCTCTGTCTCTCTCTCTCTCTCTCTCTCTCTCTCTCTCTGTCTCTCTCTCTCTCTCTCTCTCTCTCTCTCTCTCTCTCTCTCTCTCTCTCTCTCTCTCTCTCTCTCTCTCTCTCTCTCTCTCTCTCTCTCTCTCTCTCTGTCTCTCTCTGTCTCTCTCTCTCTCTGTCTCTCTCTCTCCTCCTGTCTCTCTCTCTCTCTCTCTGTCTCTCTCTCTCTGTCTCTCTCTCTCTCTCTCTCTCTGTCTCTCTCTCTCTCTCTCTCTCTCTCTCTCTCTCTCTGTCTCTCTCTGTCTCTCTCTCTCTCTCTCTCCTCCTGTCTCTCTCTCTCTCTCTCTGTCTCTCTCTCTCTCTCTCTCTCTCTCTCTCTCTCTCTGTCTCTCTCTCTCTCTGTCTCTCTCTCTCTCTCTCTCTCTCTCTCTCTCTCTCTCTCTCTCTCTCTCTCTCTCTGTCTCTCTCTCTCTCTCTGTCTCTCTCTCTGTCTCTCTCTCTCTCTCTCTCTCTCTGTCTCTCTCTCTCTCTCTCTCTCTCTCTCTGTCTCTCTCTCTCTCTCTCTCTCTCTCTCTCTCTCTCTCTCTCTGTCTCTCTCTCTCTCTCTCTGTCTCTCTCTCTCTCTCTCTCTCTCTCTCTCTCTCTGTCTCTCTCTGTCTCTCTCTGTCTCTCTCTCTCTCTCTCTCTGTCTCTCTCTCTCTCTCTCTCTCTCTCTCTCTCTCTCTCTCTCTCTCTCTCTCTCTCTCTCTCTCTCTCTCTCTCTCTCTCTCTCTCTCTCTCTCTCTCTGTCTCTCAATTCAATTCAATTCAATTTTTCAATTCAAAGAGCTTTATTAGCATGGTAAACATACGTAAACATTGCTAAAGCATTAATCAAAATAAAACACAAAATGATGTACAATGAAAGAATAAACAAAGATTCAATATTTAACTAACAGAGCTGTGCAGGTCTACCTTATTTTTCTTTTTTTGTTTGTTTTTTAAATACAAGAAAGAAAGAAAGAAAAAACTTTTTTTATACAGATGACTACATATTACATAAATATAAAATAAAAATGTCAAGATTTAAAGAATAAAGTAAATAAAATACAATAAATAAATAAATAAAAGAAATAAAGGTGTGTGTACAGCTCTGTGGTGTGTGTGTGTGTGTGTGTGTACAGCTCTGTGGTGTGTGTGTATGTACAGCTCTGTGGTGTGTGTGTGTACAGCTCTGTGGTGTGTGTGTGTGTACAGCTCTGTGGTGTGTGTGTGTATGTACAGCTCTGTGGTGTGTGTGTGTGTGTACAGCTCTGTGGTGTGTGTGTGTATGTACAGCTCTGTGGTGTGTGTGTGTGTGTACAGCTCTGTGGTGTGTGTGTGTGTGTACAGCTCTGTGGTGTGTGTGTGTATGTACAGCTCTGTGGTGTGTGTGTGTGTGTATGTACAGCTCTGTGGTGTGTGTGTGTGTACAGCTCTGTGGTGTGTGTGTGTGTATGTACAGCTCTGTGGTGTGTGTGTATGTACAGCTCTGTGGTGTGTGTGTGTGTGTGTACAGCTCTGTGGTGTGTGTGTATGTATGTACAGCTCTGTGGTGTGTGTGTATGTACAGCTCTGTGGTGTGTGTGTGTGTGTGTACAGCTCTGTGGTGTGTGTGTGTGTATGTACAGCTCTGTGGTGTGTGTGTGTATGTACAGCTCTGTGGTGTGTGTGTATGTACAGCTCTGTGGTGTGTGTGTGTGTGTGTGTGTACAGCTCTGTGGTGTGTGTGTGTATGTACAGCTCTGTGGTGTGTGTGTGTATGTACAGTTATTTACAGATTAGTGTTGGACGCTCTCTTCTGGTCGCAGCAGCTCACATAACGTGCTGCAGTGATGGCACATTGTTGGACCTCACCCAGCAGGTACACCAGTTTGTGCTCATTGTCCATTGAATTGAAATGTTTCTGTGTGTTAGTGATTAGTGGGAAGTATATGTCTCTGATGTCCTGATACAGCGGACAGGTGGTTAAAAAGTGCAGCTCTGTTTCCACCTCCTGTTGGGTGCAGTGTGTGCAGACTCTGTCCTCTTTGGGGAGCCAGGTCTGTCGGTGGCGTCCTCTCTCGATGGCGAGGCCGTGTTCACTGAGTCTGTCCTCTTTGGGGAGCCAGGTCTGTCGGTGGCGTCCTCTCTCGATGGCGAGGCCGTGTTCACTGACTCTGTCCTCTTTGGGGAGCCAGGTCTGTCGGTGGCGTCCTCTCTCGATGGCGAGGCCGTGTTCACTGAGTCTGTACATGGTCAAACATTTCCTCAGCTTTGGATCAGTCACAGTGCTCAGATATTCTGCCTCTGTGTAATCTCTATTTAGGGTCAGATAAAGTTCTAATTTGTTCTGTTTTTTGGTTGATTCTGTCCAATGTGTTAAATAGTTTTCTTTTAGTGTTTTAATAATTTGGTTGATTCTGATTGGGTTTCTGTCTGAGGGCTCTGCTTGTGAATACAGTCCCAGAACCAGGTGTCTGAGGGGGCAGGTCTCTGTAAGCTCTCTGGAGGTCAGGGCTTTGTTATGGAGCGTGTCAGGGTCACTTTCTTTCAAGTGGTTATAAAACTTAAAAGCTCTCTTTTGAATTTTAATGAGTAAAGGGTATCGTCCTCATTCTGCTCTGCATGCATTATTTGGGGTTTTCCGTTGGACACGGAGGATGGATTTACAGAATTCTGCATGCAGAGTCTCAATTTGATGTTTGTCCCATTTATTCAAATGTTGGTTTGCGAGAGGAGCCCAGATCTCACAACCATACAGAGAAATGGGTTCTATAACGGAGTCCAGTATTTGAAGCCAGATTGGAATAGGGATGTCTAATTTGATGTTCCTTCTGATGGAGTAAAAAGCCCTTCTGGCCTTGTCTCTCAGGTCGTTCACAGCTTTGTTAAAGTTACCTGTGGCGCTGATGTTAAGGCCCAGGTACGACTGTATCTATAAAGAATCTGAATGTGTGGTGTTCTCTCTCTCTCTCTCTCTCTCTCTCTCTCTCTCTCTCTCTCTCTCTCTGAGATGGCGGAGTGTGTGTGGAGCTGAGAGCGGATTGTTTGGAAGCGTGAGTGAGTTTATTTGCAAAACTTTACTAAAAGCTCGTTTTTTGTTTGTTAATGTTTAGTGTTAAGTTGTTGTTTGTTATAGTGTAAGTTAGAAGTGTGTAGGTTACGTGTAAGAGTGTGTGTGTGTGTGTGTGTGTGTGTGTGTGTGGCGTGTGTGCTAGCTTGGCACCATGCCAGCAGGTGAGGCTGCAGCCGATTTTGAACGCCTGTCTCGCCGACATGGCATCAAGTTGGTGCCTGAGGTGCAGTGCAGTGTGGAGGAAGCCGGGCTGGCTGTGGGGAAAGTGGTGGGGTATGAGGCTGTGAAGTCTGCCTCCCGCATGAACGGGGCTATTGTTATTTTTTTAGATAGCACGGCCAAAGTGAATGATGTGGTTGAGGAAGGAGTGATTATTAAAGACACGTTCACTTCTGTTCTCCCCCTGATCAACCCGGCTAAAAGAGTCACCATCTCTAATGCCCCCCCCGTTCATCAAAAATGAAATGATTGTTAAAGAGTTGTCCAGGTATGGACAGGTAGTCTCACCTGTTAAAATGGTGTCACTGGGCTGCAAGTCGCCCCTGCTCAAACACGTTGTTTGTCACAGACGACAAGTGTTCCTGGTGTTGAAAAACTATTCGGCTGATCTGAATTTGTCGTTTAATTTCAAAATCGATGGTTTTAACTACATGGTGTTCGCTACATCGGAGATCATGAAGTGTTTTGGGTGTGGTGTAGAGGGACATTTAATCCGCTCATGCCCGGAAAAAACGTTCAATGTGCGGGGAAATGTTCAGGCAGCACCGGCTGCTGAGGTCACGGCGGCTGCTGTGACCCCCGGGGCGGCTGCCGCTGCGGAGCTCGGAGGAGCAGAGGCCGCTGTAGCGGGTCCTAGCGGTGCTCTATCAGACGGAGCTGCTGCTGGACCTCAGAGCGGTGAAGTGTCTGATGAGCTGTCAGTGGTCAGTGATGAGGGTCAGGTAAACAACAGTAAACAGGGAGACACAGGAAAGGAGATCACTGAATGTGATAAACAAAGTGAGAACGAAAACGTTTTGATTAATGAGAGTCATGAGGTAAGTCAGGAGGTAAGTCAGGTAAATAATAATAGTGTGTGTATTGATTATGTTGAGGATGAAGATATGTCTGATGAAGAGTCATTAAAGATCTCTCAGAAGAGGAAGAGTCCAGAAAGCATGCAGGGCAGTGCTAAAGCGGTAAAGAAAGACAGAAAGGCAGGGACAGTCAGAGCAGAGAGTGACAGTGATTTCATGTCCACACAAGAAGAAGGTCACATCACCTACTCTTTGGCTCAGATTAAAAAGTTTCTGCAGGACACCAAGGGGCTCAGGCTGGTGAACATAGAGGACTTCTTTCCAGACCTGAAACGTTTTTTAAGTTCAGCTCGGCCTTTAACTAAAAGCTCTGGTTCTTTTGGTGACGAAGGCCTCACTGATCAGGAGATCTATCGTCAAGCACAAATCAGTGATGATGATGTGTAAACAGTGTCTCATCTCTTTCTTCTTGTTGTGTTTTTTTCTTGTTTATTTTTTAAACTCATATATCTCCATGTGTGACTTTAAAATTGTGCTTTAAAGTTAAATGGAGCGAGAGACGATGCCAAAAGAGCTGCACTTTATAAACTAATGGAGTTTAAACAGTTAGATATTTGAATGTTTCAGGAGTCACACAGTGACTCTGACAATGAGAGTCAGTGGAGGAAGGAGTGGCCTGGGGAGCTGATCCTCAGCCACAAGTCCTCCTGTAGTGGAGGAGTGGGCTTTATGTTTTCTAGAGGCTTTCTCCCTGCTTCATGTGAAGTAGAGGAGGTCATTGAAGGCTGCCTGTTGAAAATTAGAGTGCAATATGAGAATGTTAAAATGACTTTGATTAATGTGTATGTCCCATGTCATGCTGTGGACAGATTGAGTGTTTTGAGTGTTTTGTGTGAGACTGTTAAAAAGTGCAATACAGAGGAGTATTTCTTCTTGGGGGGTGATTTTAACTGTACAGCAAACCCAGGTTTAGATAGAAATCACCAGGAGCCTCACAGCTCCTCCTCTCACAGACTGAGACAGTTTACAGAGAGTCCAGGTTTAGACAGGAATCACCAGGAGCCTCACAGCTCCTCCTCTCACAGACTGAGACAGTTTACAGAGAGTCCAGGTTTAGACAGGAATCACCAGGAGCCTCACAGCTCCTCCTCTCACAGACTGAGACAGTTTACAGAGTCCAGGTTTAGACAGGAATCACCAGGAGACTCACAGCTCCTCCTCTCACAGACTGAGACAGTTTACAGAGTCCAGGTTTAGACAGGAATCACCAGGAGCCTCACAGCTCCTCCTCTCACAGACTGAGACAGTTTACAGAGTCCAGGTTTAGACAGGAATCACCAGGAGCCTCACAGCTCCTCCTCTCACAGACTGAGACAGTTTACAGAGAGTCCAGGTTTAGACAGGAATCACCAGGAGCCTCACAGCTCCTCCTCTCACAGACTGAGACAGTTTACAGAGAGTCCAGGTTTAGACAGGAATCACCAAGAGCCTCACAGCTCCTCCTCTCATAGACTGAGACAGTTTACAGAGTCCAGGTTTAGACAGGAATCACCAGGAGCCTCACAGCGCCTCCTCTCACAGACTGAGACAGTTTACAGAGAGTCCAGGTTTAGACAGGAATCACCAGGAGCCTCACAGCTCCTCCTCTCACAGACTGAGACAGTTTACAGAGTCCAGGTTTAGACAGGAATCACCAGGAGCCTCACAGCTCCTCCTCTCACAGACTGAGACAGTTTACAGAGAGTCCAGGTTTAGACAGGAATCACCAGGAGCCTCACAGCGCCTCCTCTCACAGACTGAGACAGTTTACAGAGAGTCCAGGTTTAGACAGGAATCACCAGGAGCCTCACAGCTCCTCCTCTCACAGACTGAGACAGTTTTTAGAAACACACGAGCTGCTGGATGTGTGGAGGAGTTTACACCACACACACAGACAGTACACATGGAGTCACTGTACAGACAATGTTTTATCTCTGGCCAGGTTGGATCGCTTTTATTGTTTTAAACACAACATGAATGTTTTTAAAGGGTGTCACATTGTTCCTGTAGGCTTCACTGATCACTGTCTCGTTTATTGTTCTGTATTTATTAAGAATGTCAGACTTAAAAGCGCGTACTGGCATTTTAACACCACACTGCTGCACGATAAAGCTTTTAGGTCTGCACTGGAGTTTTTTTGGGACACTCACAGGCAGCTTAAGTCTGATTTTAAAACCATTCAGCAGTGGTGGGACTTTGGAAAAAGTCAGATTAAGCAGTTGTGTCAGCAGTACACTCGCAATGTCACCAGGGACATTACCAGATCTTTGAGAGATCTAGAGATAGAAGTGGTAGAACTACAGGGTTTAGTTGATGCCACAGGAAATCGGGGACATTTAGCTTCCCTAAAATCTAAAAAGTCGGCTCTAGCCAACCTGCTGGGCATCACAGCACAAGGGGCTCTGGTCAGGTCTCGGTTCCTGGATGTCACCCAGATGGACGCTCCGTCTCAGTTCTTTTTTGGGCTGGAGAAGAAAAACGGACAGAAAAAGGTCTTTCATTCTGTACGATCCAGCAGTGGACAATCCATCTCAGATTCTGCTGAGATCAGAAAACATGCAGCTGGTTTTTATAAAGATCTGTACACGAGTGAGTTCTCTGACCATCCAGAGGTGTGTGAGCCCTTCTACGCTGGTCTTCCTCAGGTCAATGCAGAAGATAATGTAGAGCTTGAGGCCCAGCTGTCCATGTCTGAACTGTACTCTGCTGTCATGAGTCTGCAGAACGGTAAAGCTCCAGGAATTGATGGGCTTCCTGTGGACTTTTATAAAGTGTTTTGGTCTGTGCTGGGAGAGGATCTCCTGGAAGTTCTAAGAGACAGTTTGGAGAGGGGTCGTCTGCCTCTGAGCTGCAGGAGAGCAGTCATCACTCTGCTGCTAAAGAAAGGCGACCTGCAGGATTTAAAAAACTGGAGACCGGTGTCTTTACTGTGTACGGACTACAACATCCTGTCTAAGGTCCTGGCATCCAGACTAAGGCAGGTCATGGGCTCGATCATTCACACAGACCAGACCTACTGTGTGCCCGGCAGGCTCATTAGTGATAACATCACTTTAATTCGGCATGTTTTGGAAGTCTCTGGTTCATTGGCTGTAGACACTGGTCTGATTTCACTAGACCAGGAAAAGGCTTTTGATCGGGTTGAACACCAGTATCTATGGCGGACTCTGACCGCCTTTGGGTTCAACCCATGTTTCTTAGCCAAGATCCAGGTTTTGTACCGTGACATTGCGAGTGTGCTGAAGATCAACGGAGGCCTGAGTGCTCCTTTTAGTGTGCAGAGGGGGGTGAGGCAGGGCTGTTCTTTATCTGGCATGTTATACTCCTTAGCCATTGAACCCCTGCTTCACAGACTGAGGTCAGGTCTCTCTGGGGTCTGTTTTCCTGGCTCTGATGTTCGTTTTAAATTGTCAGCCTATGCTGATGACGTCATTGTCTTTGTGAACCAGCAGAGAGATATCGATGTTTTAAAAGAACTTGTTA
>CM036548.1:202500-277500 GCA_020745685.1 Tautogolabrus adspersus | reverse complement strand
ACAGCAGCTGGATCCACATGTGTAGCTGGATCCACATGTGTAGCTGGATCCACATGTGTAGCTGGATCTACAGCAGTTGGATCCACAGCAGCTGGATCCACATGTGTAGCTGGATCCAGATGTGTAGCTGGATCCACATGTGTAGCTGGATCTACAGCAGTTGGATCCACAGCAGCTGGATCCAGATGTGTAGCAGGATCCACATGTGTAGCAGGATCCACAGCAGCTGGATCCACATGTGTAGCTGGATCCACATGTGTAGCTGGATCCACATGTGTAGCTGGATCTACAGCAGCTGGATCCACAGCAGCTGGATCCACATGTGTAGCTGGATCTACAGCAGCTGGATCCACAGCAGCTGGATCCACATGTGTAGCTGGATCTACAGCAGCTGGATCCACAGCAGCTAGATCCACATGTGTAGCAGGATCCACATGTGTAGCTGGATCCACAGCAGCAGGATCCACATGTGTAGCAGGATCCACAGCAGCAGGATCCACATGTGTAGCAGGATCCACAGCAGCTGGATCCACACGTGTAGCAGGATACACAGCAGCTGGATCCACATGTGTAGCTGGATCCATAGCTGGATCCACACGTGTAGCTGGATCCACAGCTGGATCCACACGTGTAGCTGGATCCATAGCTGGATCCACACGTGTAGCTGGATCCATAGCTGGATCCGCACGTGTAGCTGGATCCATAGCTGGATCTAAATGTGTAGCTGGATCCACACGTGTAGCTGGATCCATAGCTGGATCTACATGTGTAGCTGGATCCATAGCTGGATCCACATGTGTAGCTGGATCCATAGCTGGATCCACACGTGTAGCTGGATCCATAGCTGGATCTACATGTGTAGCTGGATCCACAGCTGGATCCACACGTGTAGCTGGATCCATAGCTGGATCTACATGTGTAGCTGGATCCACAGCTGGATCCACATGTGTAGCTGGATCCACAGCTGGATCTACATGTGTAGCTGGATCCACAGCTGGATCTACATGTGTAGCTGGATCCACAGCTGGATCTACATGTGTAAACTGATGTGCTGCTGTGTGAGTTTCATGCCTCGCTCATGCAGACTTCGATCTTAACTCTGTGACCTCTGTGTGGTTTGAGGTCGGTGCAGGGTAAATGGCCGTGTGCGGATTGGAGCACCAGCACTTCTGCTCACACATCCTCGATGTTCTATAAGTTTTTATAAAAGTTTGTCACTTCATTTATTAAAGTTATAGAACAAGACTGGAGACGACTCGGTTTGAGTAGAGCTGAAGGTCAGAGCTGAAGGTCAGAGCTGAAGGTCAGAGCTGAAGGTCAGAGCTGAAGGTCAGAGCTGAAGGTCAGAGCTGAAGGTCAGAGCTGAAGGTTTGAGCTGAAGGTTTATGCAGAGCTGTTGTCGGCTTGTTAAAAAAGTAAAAGTACTGAGATGCCAAAACATTGATTGAGCTCTTTACCTTGAATTTCAATCAAAGTCAGAGGAAAGAGAAACCTCACGTTCCCATTTTAACAGCATTATTCCTGAGTCCAGGCCGTGTGGTGCACAAACAGAGCGCCGCTGTGACCACAGCAACACTTTGTGTGTGGATGGAGAAAGCGTGGTAATCGATCTGGCTCCGAGTGTGGACCTTGCAGCTGTTGGAGGATTTATGGCGGTGTGTTTGTGTTTGGATGGAAGCTCTTCTGTGTTCTCAGCCCATGAAATGCAATTACTTTCATCCACAGGGGATGTTAACTCGGCTCTCATGCAGACACTGAATTAACAGGCGCTCCTGACACTCTGGCTCTCTTGGGTTTCCTCGGACAAAGCTGTCAACAGGAGAGACCTCGAAGCCGCCGCGCTCGTTTGCTACCGTACTGAGGCAGGTGGAGGAGAGCGCTCAGCGGCTCTTTATGCTTTTCAAACTTGTTTTCATGCCTTTTTCATGACAGCAGATGGCTGTTGTGTGTTTCAGTAACTATGGCAACCACTGTGTGTGCTGCAATCGATGTATACCGGCTCAGAATGTAAAGAAAGCGTAGCTAACGGTTCAGTGATCTGATTGGGTGACAAACTGAAGAGCTAAAAATAGGAGTGCTATAATTCATTTATTGTTATGAATGATTCATAGATTTAGTGTAACAAGCAGAAGCACAGCATGGCAAAAGAAATGAAGATGAATTATTCAAATCCAAAGAGGAGAAAAAAACTGAAAAGAATACTTTTGTTCTGCCAGGAGAGCGTGAGCAGAACCGCTCACCGCCGTTTCCTCTTTTCAGACGTTTTTCTAGACGTTAAGCGTCTTTCAGAAAGTCTTTATATGAAAATCATTTAATATTATTATTCGTATTATTTGACTGGAGGTGATGACCGGTGTTTTGATCCCACTTTGACTTCACCAAACTCTGGCAACCTCAGACATCCAGAAGTCCGACAGCTTCATGTTTTCAGTCGTCGTTCCTCTGACACACTCGTGGACTTGTTCCCGTTGATTATTGAGGACAGAAGAAGAGAGGAGGACGTTTCTGCACAGCGACACACAGACTCTGCACGCTCTTGTTTTAGTCATGACTCACAGCAGCCTGTGTTCAATATATTTAAATATACTTCATATATTTTATGGATCAGTTAATTCAAATTTGAAGGCGACCCCACGTGAGGTGGGGACCCCGAGGTCGGGAAAGCCCGGTTTAGGAGGAGTTTGTTACCAGTCTAACATCTGTTGGCGATCATGTGTGTCTCTGCAGACTCCTCTGACTGTTTCTCCATCACGTCACGTTCTCTGATTCTGAGCAGCTCGTATAGTATATATATATATATACACTAACCCTGGGGACAAACGTCTTGTTGATGTCCTTCAGGCCAGACTAAAAAGCCTTCATTTATTTCCCTCAGCACTACAGAGAGGGGGGGGGGGGGGTATAAAGAGGATCCACACAGAGGTTAGATGAAGAGAGGAGGGGCCTTCAGAGGGAAGGTGAAACACAAATATCCTGCGCTGTTGATTTCTGCTTTGAATTGACTCATTCGGGGACATAATGCCTTTTGCACTCAGCCTCAAGTGGACACTCGAGGAACTGCAGCTTAGTTGTTTTTACACCAGAGGTTAAACACATCCATCATCCAATCACCTTTAACCATCACCTCGCTAAGAAAGGAAACGTGCTCACTAATCAGAGATTCTTCACGGATACATGTATCGTACAAACACTCAAACGTGCAGCCACTTCTTCTTCTTTTGGATAAATGTACATCTTTGACATTTGGTTGTTCTTCTTGTTCTTGTATGTTGAAACGTTGTGATGAATAATGATGTAATGACGCTGAGATCCTCGAGGACTGCACGTCGTCACGGTCCTGTCACTGATACAGAGACGGACTGTAGACTTTGTTTCTGTGTTCATTCAGTCCTTAAAGATTTAAAGGCAGTGTTTGAATGGAGTTACTAAGACAACCCTGGATCTATAATCCCCCCAGGCTTATTTAGAAATGTAAAGGCTGACACCAACAGCAGCTCCAGGTGATGCACCTGTCTGTCACTGTGAGGCTCGTGTTTTTCACTCGTGTCTGAAGGTTACTGAAGGCTTTTCAACAAGCTGCTTCCAAAGAAAATCTTTCAAAGTGCAAAAGGGCTTCATTCTTGACTTGCCATCTTACATCAGCACTCAATCACACAGCCAGAAATCAACAGTCAAAGAGGCACAGTTGCCAATCTGTCCACCAGCAGCCGCCGCCTTCATACACCAAAAAAAGCATTGAGTGTTTGTGAATTTTTTATCAGTAGATGCAGCGGCCCTCCTCGCTCGGAGCGCTGTAATTTGAACAAGCACACAGCCAGTGTTCACCAGTACAGGCTGCTCTGCACGTTCACATTTCACAAACACACACACTGCTGTTATTACTGCCACACAGAGAAGAAGAGAGATCTGTGAATTAAACAGACTCAGAGAGGTGAAACATGTGATGCACACAGACTTTACATTCTTACTGAGTGAAGGCCGCTTTACAGTCTACGGTTTACTCACCGTCATGGAAGGTTCAAAGACTCTCGTTAGTGTTCGTTACGTTTCCTCTCACCTTTCCTTCTCGACTTTGTCAGTCCGGTAAAGAACGCTGCAGGAGCTGTCAATCATGACTCTGTACTAACCAATGAGTGAACGGACAGAAAGCATGTTTGAAAATAATAATAATGATCTGATTTGTATTTAGATTTTAAAGTTCACTTCATGTCCCATCTGTTAACATGGAGGAGGCGGGGTTTATGACCTATACTGCAGCCAGTCAGCAGGGGGAGCTCTAAATCTTTTGGCTTCACTCTTCAGCGCTCCTGTGCGGCCATCTTTATATACAGTCTGTTGTTTTGCCTTATTCGTTACCTGTTAGACCGTGACAGGGTTTAACCAAACGCTCTCTTTAGACACGCCTCCTTCACGCCCCTCAGCTCATGTTCGACTCTCAAACTGTGCTCCATGCTGTACTGACAGGCTCTCCGGCGCCCCGTTACATCCCGTTTATAGAAATGACTTGAGGATTGCATTTTCCACAGAAACAAAAAGTCATGTTTAAATCTAGATCAGTTCGTGTTCTCAGAAACGAGCTGCAGACAGATGCAGAGCTCTGTTCCCTCGACCCTCCCTCTGCGGAGAGACGGCGGCCTCCTAGTGGCGTCCTGATGATGCATCATTGGATGTTTGTTCACCAACGCTCGCCGACTTTGCCTGCTATCAGCACTGAGCCCATGTGTGTGTGTCCTGTGTGAGGACAGAGGAGCAGCTTTGAGTTTCATTGTTTTAGTGTCATCTGTAACATCCTTGAACATTAGAGCTGTCAATCATCCTCTTTGAGCCCTTTGATTTCAGTGCTTCAAATATTTAGTACTCTTTTTATCCTCTCCAATGTTGTTCACAAAGTGTTGAAATCTCTGAGGGGGCGTGGTCCAACTGCAACCGTTTATTAGTCCGAATAATCTTCAGGTGTTTTGGTGTCAGAAGGATTATTTTACTGAGCCTCCCGATCTGGAATCAGAAACATCCGACATGTTTGATTTTTATGATTCCAGATCGAGCTGCAACAGCCAATGAGAGCGAGCAGACTGGGAAGCGTCACCAATGACGATGAAGCCTACTTCACAGCTAACCTCCAGCTCGCACTGCAAATTATATGAAGCCGCTCATAATCTGTTTCCTCAGCCAGGATCTCACAAATCACTCTGCCAATGAAAGGCATCTGAGCCAACCTTCACAACAGGGTCCCAAGTCTCTAACTAGACTCTTCTCCTCTGTCGGGGGGGGGGGGAGTCTGCAGAGTGCACCTTTAAGGAAAAGCTAAAGACCCAGCTCTTTATGAACACCTACGACCTGAATGATGATGATGATATTAGGGATGGTTTTGATGCTGAGTAGAACTCTTAAAGGTGCACTACGTAGATTTGGTGGTGAAATTTCAAAGTTGGAGGAGTGAAACAATTCTTTGCTATATTTTATGAACTAAATACACAAACTTTATTCAAAGAATAAAATGGGTCCCTGGACACTGATTATAGTTAAGAGCTACCAGAGAGTAACGGTTTCACTGTTGCGGCCCCTCCATAGCTTCTCGCATAGCATTTTATCTTCAAACAGTTCCAGGGACCAAATTTAAAAGTGCTCTGCCTCTGGTCACTTCCTGTCAGCACCTGTGCTCTGCCTCTGGTCACTTCCTGTCAGCACCTGTGCTCTGCCTCTGGTCACTTCCTGTCAGTACCTGTGCTCTGCCTCTGGTCACTTCCTGTCAGTACCTGTGCTCTGCCTCTGGTCACTTCCTGTCAGCACCTGTGCTCTGCCTCTGGTCACTTCCTGTCAGCACCTGTGCTCTGCCTCTGGTCACTTCCTGTCAGCACCTGTGCTCTGCCTCTGGTCACTTCCTGTCAGTACCTGTGCTCTGCCTCTGGTCACTTCCTGTCAGTACCTGTGCTCTGCCTCTGGTCACTTCCTGTCAGTACCTGTGCTCTGCCTCTGGTCACTTCCTGTCAGTACCTGTGCTCTGCCTCTGGTCACTTCCTGTCAGCACCTGTGCTCTGCCTCTGGTCACTTCCTGTCAGCACCTGTGCTCTGCCTCTGATCACTTCCTGTCAGTACCTGTGCTCTGCCTCTGGTCACTTCCTGTCAGCACCTGTGCTCTGCCTCTGGTCACTTCCTGTCAGCACCTGTGCTCTGCCTCTGGTCACTTCCTGTCAGTACCTGTGCTCTGCCTCTGGTCACTTCCTGTCAGCACCTGTGCTCTGCCTCTGGTCACTTCCTGTCAGCACCTGTGCTCTGCCTCTTGTCACTTCCTGTCAGCACCTGTGCTCTGCCTCTGGTCACTTCCTGTCAGCACCTGTGCTCTGCCTCTGGTCACTTCCTGTCAGCACCTGTGCTCTGCCTCTGGTCACTTCCTGTCAGCACCTGTGCTCTGCCTCTGGTCACTTCCTGTCAGTACCTGTGCTCTGCCTCTGGTCACTTCCTGTCAGCACCTGTGCTCTGCCTCTGGTCACTTCCTGTCAGCACCTGTGCTCTGCCTCTGGTCACTTCCTGTCAGCACCTGTGCTCTGCCTCTGGTCACTTCCTGTCAGTACCTGTGCTCTGCCTCTTGTCACTTCCTGTCAGCACCTGTGCTCTGCCTCTTGTCACTTCCTGTCAGCACCTGTGCTCTGCCTCTTGTCACTTCCTGTCAGCACCTGTGCTCTGTCTCTGGTCACTTCCTGTGTGTCTGACGTAGTGTCCTCCTTTCTCTCTCCTTGCTCGTGTTGTTCTGACTCTCTGAAGCTCGTCTCTTTGGATAAAAACGTCTGATTAATTAATTGTAGAAAATTGTTCGACTTGTTATCCGTTTTCGTTTTGGGAACGAGTATAGTAAATAGAATAGAGTGTTTTTTCACTTTTTTATTTTTATTTTGGTTTGATACTGAAAAAAGAATAACTAAATGATACGTGGATGATGTTTGAGTGTTTCTCTCATCGACCCCACTCAGCTCCTCAGCCCGCCGTCGCTCCAGCCTGCAGAGTGTTCGTCTCTCTCCGTGTGTGAAACACTGCAGAGTCATGAAGCCCTCCATCACATGAAGATTCATGGCGTGGCTCCGTGATATCCGGACACATAAATCACCGGTGCAGGGCTGACAGTTGTGGCAAGTCATATCCTGCCAACAACAGATTCTTCTCTCACCATTGTTTGTGCTCGTATCAGCCTTTCTGCCCCGCGGCCTGTTAGCGAGCTCTGATACGAGACACGACCACTGCAGTCAGTTTCAAAAGTTATGTTGGTCGTTTTGAAATCAACAGCTGGTGACACTAAGGTGAAGAAGAACACAAATTAAAAGTATTTAATGAAATATTACAGATGAATGAAGAACTCTCCTGTGCAGCATGTGACTGTGACAGTAAACGAGCAGACGTAACGAGGAGACGTCACACATTTAATAAAACAACGAACAGACGAGGAAGCAGAGGCGCTCAGCAGTGAAGCCAAGTTCATGTGACGTGTACAGTGTGCTTCAACTTCAACTGCTCAGAGACTGAAACCATGAGGCCATCAATCCAATCAGCATGGCTGGGTCAGTCAGCTGTGAATGATATCAATGTTGTCATGTTGATAAGAGTGTATGAACACTAACAGAGTTATTGAGGCTGTGTGTCTGTAGTTACTCTATTCCTGCCTGGAGCGACACAGCTGCTCAAATGTCACTCTTTATGACGCTCCGTGGCACAAATCCACTGAACGCAAATGTCACGTCCATAAAAAAAAACCAGCCTCCATCACTGAGGATTCATTATGCAGGAAATGTTGATGGAGCACAGCTTAAGCAAATGTTATAAACTAACGTTACCCAAAGTCTGACTGATTGAAGCGTGTCGCTGCAGAGCTTCAGAGCTCTTCCTGTTTGTCTGCACGCACACACACACGCACGCACACGCTGTGAAAATAAAACCGGATGTTTTAATGTTGTTTCTGTGTCTGACTTCCTGTCCCGCTCGATCTGCTCTGAGGTAAATTGATGCTCCGTGCTCAGTTATCCTGCAGAAATAGAAGCCTTGTGTTTCTGCTGTAGAGGACTCCGGACTGACGGAGCTGAGACGCAGTGCAGCGGAGCCAGAGGAAGCACACACATTGAATAAGGTGAAAACCTATCAGCTCCGCTAACGTGACGGAGCGGAGACGACCCGAACACGCAGCTGGTGGAATTTAGCAGTGAGAAGACCCTGCGTCACATTCACCAACGTGCTCTTAAAATACTGAACTCCTCGTGTTCTTAAGTTGAAAGTGTAGGCATGTTCCCAATTTGCATAGGTAACCGCCCACTAGTGCCCATAAAAGGGCATAAGAGCAGGGCCCTGCAGACACGCATGCTGTTAGCAGCTGTTAGCCATTAGGTTGTGGAGATGCCTATCAGAGGGCTGAAGATGGCGGCGCTCCAGACTCCAAACTGAGATTAAACCTTCATTGTTTCTGTCAACAGGACTATGTTAGCTAACATTAGCCTTAAAGCTATGATGTCTACTGTTGCTAGGATACGCTGTCAGCTGCTCCGTTGTTAAGTACACTTCTGTTTCATTGGCTTCTGTTGTCCTGACTGAAAAATATTGACGTAATCCTCCAGATTTAAATCTGTGAATGTTTTTGAAGCTATCCAGACGACCCCGATGAGTCTGTAAACTTTAGCATTTTAACAATCGGATCTGTTAACCCCTCACATCCCCAGATTATGTGAGCGGACGATCAATCCTGAAGAGGGACACACAGCAGCTTTGTCTCCTGACGGTATGGAGGGAAATATCAGCGAAACATCGTCCAAAAACTCTTCATGGCTTTACAGGAATCTATCCTCCTCTGTTGTTTGTCACTTTTTACTGCCGAAGATGTTGAGGTGTGCATTTTAAACAGGGTCCCTTCATCCTAAAGGATTACATCTTATCTTCTTCTTACACACACACACGCACACGCACACACGCACACACACACACACACGCACACGCACACGCACACACACACACGCAAACACACACACACACGCACACACACACACACACACGCACACACACACACACACGCACACGCACACACACACACGCACACACACACACACACGCACACGCACACACGCACACACACACACACACGCACACGCACACGCACACACACACGCACACACGCAAACACACACACACACGCACACACACACACGCACACACACACACACACGCACACGCACACGCACACACACACACACACACACACGCACACGCACACGCACACACACACGCACACACGCAAACACACGCACACACGCACACACACACACGCACACACACACACACACACACACGCACACGCACACGCACACGCACACACACACACGCAAACACACACACACACGCACACACACACACACACGCACACGCAAACACACACGCACACGCACACACACACACGCACACACGCACACACACGCACACGCACACACACACGCACACACACACGCACACGCACACGCACACACACACACGCACACACACACGCACACGCACACGCACACACACACACGCAAACACACACACACACGCACACACACACACACACGCACACGCACACACACACGCACACACACACACGCACACACACACACACACACGCACACGCACACACACACACACACACACGCACACACACCTAATTACACTTTACCTTCTCCATCTACAACAGCAACACATCTGTCCTGACAAGAAGGTGATAATTTAATTCAAGAGACGGGATAATTGAATTTAGGGGAGCGAGTAAGGCATGTCAATGAACTAATCTGCTGCTTCTACACACCATTAAGGAATTGCCCACCCATGCTAAGTGCGGCCCTCCCTGAAGACTTGTAGGACCTGAATCAGATTGATAAGATGTTAAGGGTTCAGCTCGGCTCACATCATGAACGAGTGAAGTGAAATAGACGTTTATCTCTGCAACAGCACAAACCTTCTCTCCCTGCTGACGTTCTAATGAAGCACGTGGCTGCTGCTTCCTTCTTCCCCATGCAGATGAACTTTGCAGCATGATTATAGTCATTGTTGCTTATAAATGGATATTAATTGCAGATGCTGTGCAGGTGTCATATTCATTCTGCAGCTTGCACATCTGTCGGGCTGCACAGTGAAGCATATCCGAGCGCTGGATTCCTTCCAGAACGTGGGAAGTGAGAATTAGAGGAGGCCGAGTGAATGACACCACGGCTGATATTATCTCAGGCAGGGAATAAATAAGCAGCAGCAGAGGAGAAGACCTTCACAGTGATGTTTAGACACAGACTCTTTCTCCGCTTCCTGCCTACATTTCAATCGATCCTTTCTGTTACGCAAAGAGGTCAGCGTCTCTGTGCCTCGCTGCATTACACACTCATACTGTATCTTTCTTTTTTACACTGAAGAGTTGCTGAAGGATGCTCTCTTTTTTTTTCTCTTACACAAACTTCTTTTTTAAGGCAGACAGAAAATGATTTAGAGTTGGGAAATTCCATTGGACAGTTCCCAGTCGGAGTGAAGTAAAACATCCATCACAGATTACCATTGAACCGTCGAGGTGGATTAAAACAATCACTTTATATTCTTTATTAGTCACTGAGGGACTGAGAGACATGCTGCTTACATAGAAGGGTTTAAAATACACACAACTGCCCCCACAGAACCAACAGACACCTGACCCCTTTGTCTCTGGTGGGTGGAGCTAGAGAGGGAGGGGTTCAGAAAAAAAACATGTCAGAAACATGTTTGAGCCTCTGAGTGAAACATAAACGAGCCGCTCTTTGGGAACTAGTCCTTGGTCTGAGGGCTGTAAACACAAAGCTCAGAACAACAAACCTGGAGGCAGTTTGACTTCAACAAGATCTCTTTACAGAGGGTTTACTAGAGATTTGCATACGTTCCCTTTAAGTTCTGTGCAGAACATCCGGACTTTGACTTAAACCGTGTAAATGATTAAAATAGTGATCAGTTCCTGACAGCAGGCCCAAACATTCAAACTCTTTCTAAACTCAAACAAAAAGTTCAGACACAAAAACAGTGACCATGAACTCTGTCAGGAAGTAAACCGAGGACATGCTCCTCTCTGATGCATTAGATCCTTGGTTAACAACCTGGGGTCCTGGCCTGCGACAGGGCAGACAGGTTTGGGAGCACTGCATTAGATGGAAACAACAACAGACCTACGTAGTGATTTCAGGGTGATACAAAACCAGCAGGATGCAGATCTGTGATCCAGGACACCAAACACCATGATGATAAAATACTGATAATCACTCATCGAGAAGACGCTCCTCACATCAACGCCTGGTTCTGTTTCTCACATCACAGCATCTGGACTGAAGTTACATTTCTGCAACACTGACTTGTGCTGACTGCTGAGTGAAAAAGGGCCGGAGCAGTGAATAGCTTTTATTGACTGAGCCACTGAATCAATACTTTGAGATGGTGCATGTGTGAGATGAGCTGTGCAGCTAATAGACTGGTGTCTTCGGGGTCTCTGGGTTCCCGTGGCGGGGGGAACATTTTCCTAAGTGTCTCTCGGTCTCGCTGCATCATTTCCTGTAATGTATGTTTGAAAGTTTCTTAGACGCTGATGGGCGTCTGCTGCAGAACAAAGCTTCCCCCTGACCGACGGGGGTTCAGTGTGCCTGAATACACGCCGGAGAAAGCTTCTGTGAACTTTTCATTTTCACTTTGTCCTACCGTTGTCAAGGGGACAAAGGCAGAGGGGGGGGCTAACTGTGGGGATAAAAGCTCAGAGAGGATTAAATCAGAAAACAGTCATCATACTTTTTATTTATAGAGAATCATTCATGAATTAAACTCTCAAACTCTCAAAGTGCTCCACACACAGAAAGATAAAGGATTAATGATGAGAAAACAAAGGGAGAAGAAAGAAAGACTAACAGGAAACAGTGAGACGATGGAGAAGAAGAAGACGATGGAGAAGAAGAAGACGAGGGAGAAGAAGAAGACGAAGATGAGGGAGAAAGACGTTTTATTCAAACATATTCAAACACCTTTAACCTCGTTATCTCCCTAATGGACGTAGATTCATCTCTGTACTGGCAGAGAAGATCCCGGAGTGCATGATGGGAAATGAAAACAAAATCATGTGAAACATGAACTGAGCTTCTGCAGCTTCTGTGTGAGAGTACAATCAATTCTTGAAACTCCTGGAAGCAGGTGGACCACGGCCAACCCTGACGTGATGTGCTCGTGCTGCGGGTAAGCGTTGAGCTGAAGAGCTTTCAGTCGACTGTCAAAATTGTCAAGAGTTTCTGCTGAACGACTGTCAGAGAACAAAGCTGCAGTTTGAAATGAAGACGGGAAGTCTGCAGTCTGAAATGAAGACAGGAAGTCTGCAGTTTGAAATGAAGACAGGAAGTCTGCAGTTTGAAATGAAGACAGGAAGTCTGCAGTCTGAAATGAAGACAGGAAGTCTGCAGTTTGAAATGAAGACAGGAAGTCTGCAGTTTGAAATGAAGACAGGAAGTCTGCAGTCTGAAATGAAGACAGGAAGTCTGCAGTTTGAAATGAAGACAGGAAGTCTGCAGTTTGAAATGAAGACAGGAAGTCTGCAGTTTGAGATGAAGACAGGAAGTCTGCAGTTTGAAATGAAGACGGAAAGTCTGCAGTTTGAAATGAAGACGGGAAGTCTGCAGTCTGAAATGAAGACAGGAAGTCTGCAGTTTGAAATGAAGACGGGAAGTCTGCAGTTTGAAATGAAGACGGGAAGTCTGCAGTTTGAAATGAAGACGGGAAGTCTGCAGTTTGAAATGAAGACAGGAAGTCTGCAGTTTGAAATGAAGACAGGAAGTCTGCAGTTTGAAATGAAGACGGGAAGTCTGCAGTTTTAAATGAAGACGGGAAGTCTGCAGTTTGAGATGAAGACAGGAAGTCTGCAGTTTGAAATGAAGACGGGAAGTCTGCAGTTTGAAATGAAGACGGGAAGTCTGCAGTTTGAAATGAAGACAGGAAGTCTGCAGTTTGAAATGAAGACAGGAAGTCTGCAGTTTGAAATGAAGACAGGAAGTCTGCAGTCTGAAATGAAGACAGGAAGTCTGCAGTTTGAAATGAAGACAGGAAGTCTGCAGTTTGAGATGAAGACAGGAAGTCTGCAGTTTGAAATGAAGACAGGAAGTCTGCAGTCTGAAATGAAGACAGGAAGTCTGCAGTTTGAAATGAAGACAGGAAGTCTGCAGTTTGAAATGAAGACAGGAAGTCTGCAGTTTGAAATGAAGACAGGAAGTCTGCAGTTTGAAATGAAGACAGGAAGTCTGCAGTTTGAGATGAAGACAGGAAGTCTGCAGTTTGAAATGAAGACGGAAAGTCTGCAGTTTGAAATGAAGACGGGAAGTCTGCAGTCTGAAATGAAGACAGGAAGTCTGCAGTTTGAAATGAAGACGGGAAGTCTGCAGTTTGAAATGAAGACGGGAAGTCTGCAGTTTGAAATGAAGACGGGAAGTCTGCAGTTTGAAATGAAGACAGGAAGTCTGCAGTTTGAAATGAAGACAGGAAGTCTGCAGTTTGAAATGAAGACGGGAAGTCTGCAGTTTTAAATGAAGACGGGAAGTCTGCAGTTTGAGATGAAGACAGGAAGTCTGCAGTTTGAAATGAAGACGGGAAGTCTGCAGTTTGAAATGAAGACGGGAAGTCTGCAGTTTGAAATGAAGACAGGAAGTCTGCAGTTTGAAATGAAGACAGGAAGTCTGCAGTTTGAAATGAAGACAGGAAGTCTGCAGTTTGAAATGAAGACAGGAAGTCTGCAGTTTGAAATGAAGACAGGAAGTCTGCAGTTTGAAATGAAGACAGGAAGTCTGCAGTTTGAGATGAAGACAGGAAGTCTGCAGTTTGAGATGAAGACAGGAAGTCTGCAGTTTGAAATGAAGACAGGAAGTCTGCAGTTTGAAATGAAGACGGGAAGTCTGCAGTTTGAAATGAAGACGGGAAGTCTGCAGTTTGAAATGAAGACGGGAAGTCTGCAGTTTGAAATGAAGACGGGAAGTCTGCAGTTTGAAATGAAGACAGGAAGTCTGCAGTTTGAAATGAAGACAGGAAGTCTGCAGTTTGAAATGAAGACAGGAAGTCTGCAGTTTGAAATGAAGACAGGAAGTCTGCAGATTGAAATGAAGACAGGAAGTCTGCAGTTTGAAATGAAGACAGGAAGTCTGCAGTCTGAAATGAAGACAGGAAGTCTGCAGTTTGAAATGAAGACGGGAAGTCTGCAGTTTGAAATGAAGACGGGAAGTCTGCAGTTTGAAATGAAGACGGGAAGTCTGCAGTTTGAAATGAAGACGGGAAGTCTGCAGTTTGAAATGAAGACAGGAAGTCTGCAGTTTGAAATGAAGACGGGAAGTCTGCAGTTTGAAATGAAGACAGGAAGTCTGCAGTTTGAAATGAAGACAGGAAGTCTGCAGTTTGAAATGAAGACGGGAAGTCTGCAGTTTGAAATGAAGACAGGAAGTCTGCAGTTTGAAATGAAGACAGGAAGTCTGCAGTTTGAAATGAAGACAGGAAGTCTGCAGTTTGAAATGAAGACAGGAAGTCTGCAGTTTGAAATGAAGACAGGAAGTCTGCAGTTTGAAATGAAGACAGGAAGTCTGCAGTTTGAAATGAAGACAGGAAGTCTGCAGTTTGAAATGAAGACGGGAAGTCTGCAGTTTGAAATGAAGACAGGAAGTCTGCAGTTTGAAATGAAGACGGGAAGTCTGCAGTTTGAAATGAAGACAGGAAGTCTGCAGTTTGAAATGAAGACAGGAAGTCTGCAGTTTGAAATGAAGACAGGAAGTCTGCAGTTTGAAATGAAGACAGGAAGTCTGCAGTTTGAAATGAAGACAGGAAGTCTGCAGTTTGAAATGAAGACAGGAAGTCTGCAGTTTGAAATGAAGACAGGAAGTCTGCAGTTTGAAATGAAGACGGGAAGTCTGCAGTTTGAAATGAAGACAGGAAGTCTGCAGTTTGAAATGAAGACAGGAAGTCTGCAGTTTGAAATGAAGACAGGAAGTCTGCAGTTTGAAATGAAGACAGGAAGTCTGCAGTTTGAGATGAAGACAGGAAGTCTGCAGTTTGAAATGAAGACAGGAAGTCTGCAGTTTGAAATGAAGACAGGAAGTCTGCAGTCTGAAATGAAGACAGGAAGTCTGCAGTTTGAAATGAAGACAGGAAGTCTGCAGTTTGAAATGAAGACGGGAAGTCTGCAGTTTGAAATGAAGACAGGAAGTCTGCAGTTTGAAATGAAGACAGGAAGTCTGCAGTTTGAAATGAAGACAGGAAGTCTGCAGTTTGAAATGAAGACAGGAAGTCTGCAGTTTGAAATGAAGACAGGAAGTCTGCAGTTTGAAATGAAGACAGGAAGTCTGCAGTTTGAAATGAAGACAGGAAGTCTGCAGTTTGAAATGAAGACAGGAAGTCTGCAGTCTGAAATGAAGACAGGAAGTCTGCAGTTTGAAATGAAGACAGGAAGTCTGCAGTTTGAAATGAAGACGGGAAGTCTGCAGTTTGAAGTGAAGACAGGAAGTCTGCAGTCTGAAATGAAGACAGGAAGTCTGCAGTTTGAAATGAAGACAGGAAGTCTGCAGTTTGAAATGAAGACAGGAAGTCTGCAGTTTGAAATGAAGACAGGAAGTCTGCAGTTTGAAATGAAGACAGGAAGTCTGCAGTTTGAAGTGAAGACAGGAAGTCTGCAGTCTGAAATGAAGACAGGAAGTCTGCAGTTTGAAATGAAGACAGGAAGTCTGCAGTTTGAAATGAAGACAGGAAGTCTGCAGTTTGAAATGAAGACGGGAAGTCTGCAGTTTGAAGTGAAGACAGGAAGTCTGCAGTTTGAGATGAAGACAGGAAGTCTGCAGTTTGAAATGAAGACAGGAAGTCTGCAGTTTGAAATGAAGACAGGAAGTCTGCAGTTTGAAATGAAGACAGGAAGTCTGCAGTTTGAAATGAAGACAGGAAGTCTGCAGTTTGAAATGAAGACAGGAAGTCTGCAGTTTGAAATGAAGACAGGAAGTCTGCAGTTTGAAGTGAAGACAGGAAGTCTGCAGTCTGAAATGAAGACAGGAAGTCTGCAGTTTGAAATGAAGACAGGAAGTCTGCAGTTTGAAATGAAGACAGGAAGTCTGCAGTTTGAAATGAAGACAGGAAGTCTGCAGTTTGAAATGAAGACAGGAAGTCTGCAGTTTGAAATGAAGACAGGAAGTCTGCAGTTTGAAATGAAGACAGGAAGTCTGCAGTTTGAAATGAAGACAGGAAGTCTGCAGTTTGAAATGAAGACAGGAAGTCTGCAGTTTGAAATGAAGACAGGAAGTCTGCAGTTTGAGATGAAGACGGGAAGTCTGCCGTTTGAAATGAAGACGGGAAGTCTGCAGTTTGAGATGAAGACAGGAAGTCTGCAGTTTGAAATGAAGACAGGAAGTCTGCAGTTTGAGATGAAGACAGGAAGTCTGCAGAGGAAACAAAGTCTGACATGATGTTTTCTGATTGGCTAACTGCTGATTCGGGTCAGAACCAGAAATCAACCAGGAACTCTGGAGATGTTTCCATGTCGGAGCTTTTCATTGGCGAGCAGAGGTTTCACTGCTGAAGACGATGAAGACGATGAACAGTCTGCAGCTCTGCTAGGCTTTCTTCAATAGAGTGGTGTTACATGCTAACGTAAGTCTGCAGGCTTACAATCACAACATGTCTGATTTGTTTAGCGCTTCACCTTGTTGTCTACTTCACCAGACAGCTTTTGATCCACAGTGACTTCGACACAGCGACTCTTTTTGTTATGTGTCTCCATAAACGAGCTCAGTGGTCCCACAAAGCTGGTTATGAGGTTTATTTAAAAATGGCTGCCGGGTGTAAGGTGCGCGTTTGTGTCTGTGACCAGGAACATCGCTAATATCTAATGTACAGTAGAGTACCCTAACCATAACCCAAGCTAAAAGTTGATGCTCAGACACTCAGGTAAAGAGCTAAACAAAGTCATGTGATCAACAATACAACTTTGGTAGAAACAGTCAGGAACTATGGCAGGAGGATCTGCACGTGGACGCCACGTGTCGTGGGTCGCACGACAAAGAGGAAGACATGGAGATGAACCAACTTCAAACAAAGATGGATAATAATGAAAAACAGTTCAGCAGCAGAGTGGACAGCAGAAGTGAAGAAGAGAGAGGAGAAAGTCCGGACCTCGAAGTCGTCTCTGACCCTGGAACGTTTGAATTCATGGTGTCATGTAAGTCCATGCAGGCCGGACATATAAATCTACGTATACACAATAATAAAATAATAAACTTTAAACTTTATACGTCAACCCAGAGTTTCTACGAGCACGCTCACATGAAAGACGAGCTGTCCGCCGTACGCCCAATCTCCAAGAACAAGTCCGCTGTTGGGGGGCCAGCCAGGCACTAAGAACGCAGGCCAGTTCACAATACAGTTCACCCCCGGCAGCCCTTCACACCGAGATGTGACGGGAAAGGGGAAAGTCTGAATCCTCTATCCTCATTGGAGGAGGCCCAAGACGAACCCACAGTGGTCCCCAAGACTCAGGCCAGTTTATAAAAGCAGTAGCAACCCACTCCTCTTTGCTTGCACAGTTTCACCTCACAAGAACTGAGGTTGCTCCGTAAGTGCTCTGGCTCTCTTCACATGCTGACTTCAAGCATCAGAGGACACCTTTCCTACTTCCATGGCATATTTTTAAGAGTTTTGGCGCAATCAGTAACTATCTGGTTGGAGCACAGAGACTTTCTTTACTTGTATTTCCTTTGACGTCATTGAACGCAACTGGACAAGAGTGCTGCAGACAGCCACCGGTACCTGAAGAAGAATACAAAAGAAATCTACTCCTGTGACCAGAAAGACAATAGAGCCTTGCTCTTTGTGGAAGATCTGAATCCTGCTGCCGTCTCTCTCTTCATCTGCCACAGAAAACCTGAATCTGTTGATTTGAACATTCAACAAAGTGAACATCAAAGCAACCTCGCAACAATCACCGGAAGTGATTCAAGGCTTTGGTCTGGGCAGAAAGAGCTTTTAGGAAGTGCTTCTTTTAGAACCACTGATAATCGTGCATTATTGTTGACAGGACGTCACATTCTGTTTGTTATCTGTTGTAAGCTGCTGCATTTGTTTTATTGTGCTGAACCGCCGTGTTCACCGCTGTGTGTTTCATTCAATGCTAAGCTAGTTTACTTTCAGTTAACTACTTCCACCATCAGAGAGACCAGTGTGCCCGCCGTTCAATCAAAGTCCGGCCACTGGCTTTCTGGGGTTAAGTTAGTTACTGAACTCAGCTCAGCGATCTCAAGCTAAGCCACACGGCGTCCTTTTTTCTTTGTTGTCCCCATGTGACGTGACCACATGGCCATCTTGCCTTCCCTCACACACACACACACACACACACACACACACACACACACACACACACACACACACTGTTTGCTGTAGTTCCCGTTTTATTAATTTAGTTTAGTTGTCTGTTTGAATCATTAGCAAGCCCAAAAACTTTTCTTTCTTTGTAATAAATCAATGTTGTTAAAATTCTGAGATTTAGTCCAGCATTTGGTTTGGCCACCGGGGAGGGAACACTTCTTTCTCCCCCCCCTCCTTCTTTATTTATGAACACCCAGTTAAGAGGTGAACCACCTTTATGTGACTACAAACCAAGAGTGACCTCCATAACCGCCCATCCTGCTCCGTGGTCCAGGTCTCTGCTTCTCAGGATAACATCTGTCTCCTACTTTATTCACAAAAAGGTCAACATCAAATTATATATTTCATGTGAACGTGTAAAAAAGTGTACTTGGATTTCTTCTTGTCCTTGTTCACGTCTTGTCCTTTATCTCTGCGTCGTGTTTTTCTTTATCGGTTCAGACGGTACGTGGTGTGAAGTCTCTGACATGCTGCTAACATGGCTGACGGTCAGGAACAACAGAGGCTAAATGACCTGCTGATGGTTTCATACATGAGTGTTTAATAAATGTCCAGCTGGATGAAGATCACTTTGGACCGGGGGGAACAGTCTTTACCTGCGTGTTTGAAGAATCGACCTTTAAGGGCAGAAAGTCAGACTTTTCTGCTCCTCCGTGTTTCCGACAGCTCCACTTCATGCCTGGCCTCGTCTGTCCACCTTTCCCATGACTATATTTGGATTCTTTCTCCTGGTTATGGTTATTTTACCCAATGACTCACAGAATGAGAAAGGACATGGCCATGGGGCACACACTCAGTCACTTTGAAAAGCTCAAAGCTTCTGGTTTCTGGCACACAAAAAGACCTTTCAGGACTCGGGCAGAATGGGGCCGAATATCCCGCAGCAGCCCCACCATTCCCAAACCTCCTCCTCAACCCAGAGAGGACGACCGGGGCCAACCGTGAGCTTATGGATGTCAGCCAGAGAGGTCAGAGCGGTCCCAGTGTATATATCATAGCTGCCAGGCGGGTCAGTCTGTCACATCCCCGTGGTGAGCTGCCGTCCTGGATCAGAGGCGACGCTCCATCGCCTCTCTGACCCCTGAAACCTCAAGGGGAAACAGCAGGATCTGACACTGTGGTGTGGACTCAAAGACTGTAATAAGTTCTCCGCACATGTAGACGGGTTTAATGGAGAGACTGGCCACAGATCACAGAGTTTGAAGTGAAAGCTCCGAGTGATTTTCTGCGATTGCATGATCAATTATTCTCTTGAATATTCTCGTCAAAGAGGGAAAAAGATGGAGGATGAGACCTGTGTGACATGCAGAAAAGATTTGAATGAACTGTCCACTTTGATTAATGTCATTATGAGACTGTGGTAGCTTGTTAGCTAGTAAAGATATAAACAACAAGGATGTATTAGTTTTGTTTTTATACTTGTAACATAGCACAGGATGACACCGAACATTGACAAAGTGTTCTGTGTACCACAGATAACGGAGAGGACCGTGCCCTCTCCACGTCTCCTGCCTGTAGACGGAGAACCAGTGCTGTTGGTTTAACTTCTGTGTGTGCAATGCTCTCAAACAAACAGAACATTGCCAAGATTACAGCTTCATATAGAGGAAAACAAGATTTGTTAAATGTCCAATCAACTTCACTTATTACAGGTCAGAGTTCAAATCATCAGATCTGGTCGACGCTGAAGTGGTTACATAAAGCAGCCTTACCATCAAACCATGAAGTGATCAGCTGGTTAAATCTGGGGATGTAAAACTGAACTGAAGAGGCGAGAAGGAACAAATACAAAGTGTTCAGTCCATCCATTATCTATACCGCTTATCCCGCTCAGGGTCGCCCCTGGGCGAGAGGCGGGGTTACACCCTGGACTGGTTGTCTGTCTCTATATGTCAGCCCTGTGATTGGCTGGCAACCAGCCACACTCACATTCACACCTACGGGCAATTTAGAGTCACCAGTTAACCTAACCAGCATGTCTTTGGACTGTGGGAGGAAGCTGGAGTACCCGGAGAGAACCCACGCATGCACAGGGAGAACATGCAAACTCCACTCCTTTCCAGGCACACATTAGCGACCAACTTAAAATGGCTCCGAGACCCACCAGTTGAGAAACACTGGTCTAGTAGATGGACAACAAGGGTGCTTAAAATGGTAAGGTAACAAGAGGAAGCTCTTGTATTGAGCTCTTGTATTGAGTTTCCCACAGAAACAGCAGCTTCCTTTTACTTTATTTCTTTCCCCCTAACTCTTCCAGCCGGAGGAGAGGTATTTACAGGGGTGATGTTATCCTTGGGTAGTGTAGGTCACATTTAATGATGTCATTATGCATCTCATGTCAGTCTGTTTGGAGTTCTGCCCCCGAGAGGGAGAAAGATTTGTGACTCAAAATTCACCTCACGCAGAATCTTTGCCTCAAGTGTCTTCGCCTCCGTCAACTCTCCGGCGTCCCACGGTGAGGCTTTTTGCTCGTCGAGTGAAGTGTCCATGTCCATTACAAACCACATCCTGTTTTTTTAAATACTGCAGAGAGCAACAAGCTAAACTAGCAGAGCTGAGTGAATATTTCATGACCAGCCTCTCCTGTTCTCTTCATCCTGTAGGAGCTTACCTCAACCTTTAAGGGAAAATAACTAAAGTCATGAAGTCATGCGCAAATGTTTGAATTAGATTTTAACAACAGAGACTCTGAACCAAAGCAAAGCCAGTAGTTTGAAGTGGCCGTGTTCAGTAAACACAGCTGATGTGAGAGATTTCCGTACACAGTTTTAACAATGTTTTAGAAGTACATCTGAGCTCGTGTTAGGAGGATGATTTATTTCATATCGCTGGGAACTCGACCATGTTTGTCCTCTGATCCTTAAGACAAAAGTGAAGTCAAACTCCCTCTGGGTTTGTTGTTCTCAGCTCTGTGTTCACACTGAGGGGGCAGAGCTTCCTTCAGCTTGTTTTTGTTTCACTCAGGGGATCAAACATGATTCAGACATGCTTTTTTTCTTCACATGAACCCCTCCCTCTCTGACCGTTAGCCCTGCTACCAGGTGGAGGAAGAGAGTCGACCCCGCCCACTCAGGGACGCTGTTTTTAGAGGCGTTATAACGGAGTGTGGTCACAACTGAAGGAGAACCAACAGACTTTCCAAAATGAAGAAAAGATTTGAATTTGAAAACATGGACATGTAGCAACCCGATCAACTCTTAGAAGCACATCAGTACTTGAACTCGATCACAGGATTCTGTTGTCAGATGTTTATTCACCCTCCCCGGCTGCGGCCTCACAGAACGCGCAGACTGAATCAGGAACTGAAGGAGACTCATAGACTCTCTTCTCCCAGTACAGGAGAGCAGCCCTGCAGCGTTCTGCCCCCCAAGGAAGGCTTCCAGAGAGCTGAGCAATCAGAAGAAAGAGAGCACGTTGGGAGGGGGTCTTAAAGAGACAGCAGCTGAAATGAGGGTTTTTCCTGACGTCAGTATCAGATCAATAAGATCGTGTAAAGCTGCTCTGTAGGTTTCACACACTGACAACATGAACGAAGAACATGAGGAGAATCTTTACCAATCAAAAACCTGACGGCAGAAAATAGTTTCCTTGATATAAAATAACTGAGTGTTGATAGTCTGAGCTGGAGCTGTCCGTGGTGCTGAATGAACAGCTACAATCAGGCAAACATTAGGTTTCCCCCATGACAGGCATCATTTCACCAAACCTTCCACGTTGATGTGAGGTGTTTACAGACAGACACGATGGACACTTCAGCGTCAGAGAGCCACAGAGCAGCAGCAGAGAGGATCAGAGTGTTTACACCAACAAACATCCAAAGAGCTCAAAAAGATCAGACTTTACCAAGAGGACGATGTGAGCGAGTCATATCCTGCACAGAGTCGACCCCCCCTAGAGGCAGGTTTATGTGGTACTGGTCCTTATAAAGAACAGAAACCCAACACCAGTTCTTCCACCACTAACCTAAAGGTATTTATTACACAACCCTATAGATAGTAGAACCAGGAGTCTATTCATCTTTAACACAGCTGTGTGTACAGAGTATCTGTCTGTCCGGGAAATATCTGTGCACAGGCGCGTCCCCTCCGTGGGTGTAGTCATTTCAATTTTTTCTCGTGAGGCACGTACTGTATGTAATCATGTCGGTGCCACTGATTGTGTTTATCATTTTGTTCAGACAAACTTTCACAAACCCATCCCGCTAGACTCGACAAACTTCCCTGTTGAGAAGCCGCAGAAGAAACTGACAGATATACAGCTACATAATGAGAAGGCTTTATTGGTTTATTGGAGGCAGACAGTTTGAATAAATGTCATTAATTAACGTCATATTTTAGTTCCACTTTTTAAAGTAACGTCCTTATCATCAGTTTCTCTCTCCCTCTGAACTTTCACAGTTAACCAAACCCGTGGAAAAAGCTCCTGTGATGACAGCGCTGGGATGAGAGATGCTGCCTACAAGCAGAAAAGAGTTCTGTTCCGTAATCCTCAGCACACCACAGGTACAAATGGACCATCATGCTAATGGAGCCAAGCTCACAAAGCACATATTCAGCTGCCATTTGTACAAAATTACAGCAAATCCCCCGTCAACAAAGCAGAGCAGCATCTCGTTCCAGGCAGACATGCTGAGGCAAACAGAAAGAAAGGCAGAGCCATAATTAACACGAGCAACAGGTCCAACAACGCACAGTCTGAGAACTGTCCAATCACAAGCAGCTTCAGATTTATGTGGAGCACCTTTTACCTTCAGTACAAAGACCTGAGCACTGCATCAGAAACTAACATGTTGGATATCTCATTTAACATACGGGGTTAACGTCTTTAACAGGTCGTCATGGTATAAAAATGAGATCTTATCTGAACATCAGAGTGAAATAAAACTTTCAATAAAAACGGCTCATTCTGCAGGTCAGACACTTTTTCAGACTGTGTTACCGTCACAGTCTGAAGATGATGTCAGACCAATCAGCAACCTCCTGTGTTGAAGAATGAAGCCGATGCTGAAGTGTAACATCCTGCAGTTCCTGGAGTGTCCACTAGAGGCTGGCTGCAGAAGCACAGGAAGTCACATACACACCCATTCTAAAAAGCCTGTTTTTACAGCAGACATTAACATGTTTACAGCCTGGTTCAAAAAACCAAACAGGTCTGATTAGCTCATGTCTCGATCAGCACACACTGTACGGGGGGTGAATGTTTTGATGACTCATCAGTTTTGATTTGATGAAGGATAAGAGTTATTCACAATAAGGCGTGTAGCTGACCTGATTGACAGGTGGGCGCGGTGTAACGGTTTGTCAGGAGGCTTAAAACCCGCCTCAGCTCCAGCTCTCAGTCTGTCGTTAGGTTGACTGAAAGTTAGGCTGAGACAGCATTTCCAGCATGGAGACCGCCATCGATGGGACTCCAGCGCCCCCTGCAGGGACAGATGGTGACGTCACTCAGGCTTCAAACATTCAGATTTACAGTCTAATGTCAGATGCATCATACGTGTGATTTGGTGATCGAGGATTCAATGGTTACTGTTGGTTTGTAGCTGTGTATCAGCCCCTTAGATTTGCAATTATTTTAGGACCATCAGCTTGAACACAATAATTGTGAGGCAATTAAGGTCCAAAATTAACCCATTAATTTCCTTTAATCATATTAGTCATGTGCCATTTTGTCCCGTGGTGTCCTCCTGCAGAAAGAGTGACAGAAATAAACGACAGACGGCGTCTTCGAATGTCTCATTTTTTAAAAACTCAAAGAGTTAAAAACTTGTCTGAAACAGTCTCTCAGACACGAAGCTGCTCTGACAATTGACAGAACAACTCTGACTTGAAGTCCGTCTCCTCATGTCAGCATCACAGCGTCAATACAATCAGTGGGTGAGTGCTGAAGTGCTCGACTGGTTCTCTCCGTTCAGTTAATGATAATCAATCCCTCCTGACTCGAGCAGAGAGGCTCGGCATGAGAAGAGTTGATGGGGTTGCATGTTCAGAATAATAACAGCATGTATGAAGTAATGACGTGGAGAAAACACTTCGTCTGATGTATGTCGGGTTTGTCACTCATTCTGTCGACACTAAAGACAACATGGACGCTTTTTGATCCGTGTTGCTCGTTGCGTCTCTTCAGGAGCGATCAACCTGACAACTGTTGACAGGAAGCTCGGCACAGCTCCGGGTTCCCAGGATGAATCTGTCTCTAGTTCTGTGACGCTCATATTTTCAGTTTTGTGAGACGTTTGAATTCAGGAACAATTCAGCCACGCTAACCATTAGCTGCTAACTATTAGCATGTTGACAGTGTGATCCTTAGAGCTGGAAAGCTTCATATGAAGAACTGTGTGAACTACAGGAGAATCGTGAGATGGATTACTTTAAATGAAACAGAGGGGGGGGGTTTCCTCTGTAGCATCTCCTATAACCTCTGGCGGTGAGGTTTGATTAGCACGTTTTGGCCCTGAGGGGATAAAAGTCTTCTCACTAGCGCCCCCCTTTGACACAGTCTTCATTTGCAGCCCCACTTAGGAGGAGTCACAGTTTATATTTCCTGACGTCGCCTCCTTCAGACAGCAGTAAAGTCTTTATCTTCTGTTGTGTCCTCGGACTATAAAGCATCTCTGAATTGGCAGACGTCTGAATGATCCTGGAGGTAGACCAGCTATTTCAGCCGTCTGCATAAAACACGACTCCATGCTCCCGCTCATAACTCCAACGTGTGTTGTTGCCGACCCGCAGCTTGTAAATTGTGCATCTGCTTTATCACCCCAGTGAGGCTGCTGCAAATCTACAAGAATATGGGACTAGTGAGAGGAGGACTATCAACGTCTGTAGGGTGTGTTTCCTATTGGTCCCTCAGGACGCCATTACTGAGAACGGGCTGTGTTTATAGGGAGAGCGTCTCCATACGACACCGCTGAGCTATGGTTGCAGCACGGCGCTCTCCAAAGAGCGTTTCCTTTAGTTCATTATTCTGTCTTCTCTCAGGAGCAGCTCGCTTTGCATCCAATGTTTGCAAACTACGAACAGGAAACTCTGAACACGTCCAATAAGTGTGCACACACACGGTGAGAAAAAGAGATTCACTATTAGTGAATCACTATAAGTATATATAACATTATTATGATCATTATTTTATAAAAGTGTGAACAGGAAACTCGGAACACGTCCAATAAGTGAAAAGATTTCCTGTTTGAATCTTTCTGTCTTCAGAAAATCAAAGATCATTCAAAGTATCAAGACGAGTGGATGTGCTGCCAGCTCCTGCTCCCCCTGCTCCTCCTGCTCCTCCTGCTCCCCCTGCTCCTCCTGCTCCGCTCTCTCTCCTCCTGCTCCCCCTGCTCCTCCTGCTCCCCCTGCTCCTCCTGCTCCACTCTCTCTCCTCCTGCTCCGCTCTCTCTCCTCCTGTTCCACTCTCTCTCCTCCTGTTCCACTCTCTCTCCTCCTGTTCCACTCTCTCTCCTCCTGTTCCACTCTCTCTCCTCCTGTTCCACTCTCTCTCCTCCTGTTCCACTCTCTCTCCTCCTGCTCCACTCTCTCTCCTCCTGCTCCACTCTCTCTCCTCCTGTTCCACTCTCTCTCCTCCTGCTCCGCTCTCTCTCCTCCTGTTCCACTCTCTCTCCTCCTGCTCCGCTCTCTCTCCTCCTGTTCCACTCTCTCTCCTCCTGTTCCGCTCTCTCTCCTCCTGTTCCGCTCTCTCTCCTCCTGTTCCGCTCTCTCTCCTCCTGTTCCACTCTCTCTCCTCCTGTTCCACTCTCTCTCCTCCTGTTCCACTCTCTCTCCTCCTGCTCCACTCTCTCTCCTCCTGTTCCACTCTCTCTCCTCCTGTTCCACTCTCTCTCCTCCTGCTCCGCTCTCTCTCCTCCTGTTCCACTCTCTCTCCTCCTGTTCCACTCTCTCTCCTCCTGTTCCACTCTCTCTCCTCCTGTTCCACTCTCTCTCCTCCTGTTCCACTCTCTCTCCTCCTGCTCCGCTCTCTCTCCTCCTGTTCCACTCTCTCTCCTCCTGTTCCGCTCTCTCTCCTCCTGTTCCGCTCTCTCTCCTCCTGTTCCGCTCTCTCTCCTCCTGTTCCACTCTCTCTCCTCCTGTTCCACTCTCTCTCCTCCTGTTCCACTCTCTCTCCTCCTGTTCCACTCTCTCTCCTCCTGTTCCACTCTCTCTCCTCCTGTTCCACTCTCTCTCCTCCTGCTCCCCCTGCTCCTCCTGTTCCACTCTCTCTCCTCCTGCTCCGCTCTCTCTCCTCCTGCTCCGCTCTCTCTCCTCCTGTTCCACTCTCTCTCCTCCTGTTCCACTCTCTCTCCTCCTGCTCCCCCTGCTCCTCCTGCTCCACTCTCTCTCCTCCTGCTCCGCTCTCTCTCCTCCTGCTCCCCCTGCTCCTCCTGCTCCGCTCTCTCTCCTCCTGCTCCACTCTCTCTCCTCCTGCTCCGCTCTCTCTCCTCCTGCTCCCCCTGCTCCTCCTGCTCCGCTCTCTCTCCTCCTGCTCCACTCTCTCTCCTCCTGCTCCACTCTCTCTCCTCCTGCTCCACTCTCTCTCCTCCTGCTCCACTCTCTCTCTCCTCCTGCTCCTCTCTCTCCTCCTCCTGCTCCACTCTCTCTCCTCCTGCTCCTCTCTCTCTCTCCTCCTGCTCCACTCTCTCTCCTCCTGCTCCTCTCTCTCTCTCCTCCTGCTCCACTCTCTCTCCTCCTGCTCCACTCTCTCTCCTCCTGCTCCTCTCTCTCTCTCCTCCTGCTCCTCTCTCTCCTCCTCCTGCTCCACTCTCTCTCCTCCTGCTCCTCTCTCTCTCTCCTCCTGCTCCTCTCTCTCTCCTCCTGCTCCACTCTCTCTCCTCCTGCTCCACTCTCTCTCCTCCTGCTCCGCTCTCTCTCCTCCTGCTCCACTCTCTCTCCTCCTGCTCCACTCTCTCTCCTCCTGCTCCACTCTCTCTCCTCCTGCTCCGCTCTCTCCTCCTCCTGCTCCTCTCTCTCTCTCCTCCTGCTCCTCTCTCTCCTCCTCCTGCTCCTCTCTCTCTCTCCTCCTGCTCCGCTCTCTCTCCTCCTGCTCCTCTCTTTCTCTCCTCCTGCTCCGCTCTCTCTCCTCCTGCTCCTCTCTCTCTCTCCTCCTGCTCCTCTCTCTCTCCTCCTGCTCCGCTCTCTCTCCTCCTGCTCCTCTCTCTCTCCTCCTCCTGCTCCTCTCTCTCTCTCCTCCTGCTCCTCTCTCTCCTCCTCCTGCTCCTCTCTCTCTCTCCTCCTGCTCCGCTCTCTCTCCTCCTGCTCCTCTCTCTCTCTCCTCCTGCTCCGCTCTCTCTCCTCCTGCTCCGCTCTCTCTCCTCCTGCTCCTCTCTCTCTCCTCCTGCTCCTCTCTCTCTCTCCTCCTGCTCCGCTCTCTCTCCTCCTGCTCCGCTCTCTCTCCTCCTGCTCCTCTCTCTCTCCTCCTCCTGCTCCTCTCTCTCTCTCCTCCTGCTCCTCTCTCTCCTCCTCCTGCTCCTCTCTCTCTCTCCTCCTGCTCCGCTCTCTCTCCTCCTGCTCCTCTCTCTCTCTCCTCCTGCTCCGCTCTCTCTCCTCCTGCTCCGCTCTCTCTCCTCCTGCTCCTCTCTCTCTCTCCTCCTGCTCCGCTCTCTCTCCTCCTGCTCCGCTCTCTCTCCTCCTGCTCCGCTCTCTCTCCTCCTGCTCCTCTCTCTCTCCTCCTGTTCCACTCTCTCTCCTCCTGCTCCGCTCTCTCTCCTCCTGCTCCGCTCTCTCTCCTCCTGCTCCTCTCTCTCTCTTCTCCTGCTCCTCTCTCTCTCTTCTCCTGCTCCTCTCTCTCCTCCTGCTCCTCTCTCTCCTCCCCCTGCTACTCTCTCTCTCTCTCCTCCTGCTCCTCTCTCTCTCCTCCTGCTCCTCTCTCTCCTCCCCCTGCTCCTCTCTCTCTCTCTCCTCCTGCTCCGCTCTCTCTCCTCCTGCTCCCCCTGCTCCTCCTGCTCCGCTCTCTCTCCTCCTGCTCCACTCTCTCTCCTCCTGCTCCACTCTCTCTCCTCCTGCTCCGCTCTCTCTCCTCCTGCTCCTCTCTCTCTCCTCCTGTTCCACTCTCTCTCCTCCTGCTCCGCTCTCTCTCCTCCTGCTCCGCTCTCTCTCCTCCTGCTCCGCTCTCTCTCCTCCTGCTCCTCTCTCTTTCTCCTCCTGCTCCTCTCTCCTCCTCCTGCTCCTCTCTCTCTCTCCTCCTGCTCCTCTCTCTCCTCCCCCTGCTCCGCTCTCTCTCCTGCTCCTCTCTCTCCTCCTCCTCCTCTCTACTCCTGCGCCTCTCCCCCCACCTCCTGCTCCCCCTGCCTCCTGCTCCTCTCTCTCCTCTCTATCTAGGTGAAGGAGCAAAATGGCTCCCTCTGTTTGAACACAGTTTACATCTCAAACTCAATCCCGCTCACGTTCTGCAGCCGGCTGATTCTTTCTTCATCTTTTATGAATTGGAATCATGAGCTGAAGTGTTCATGGTTACAAACGTACACTCGTCCGTCGTCCAGACTCTTCTTTGCAGTGGTCAGTCGGTCGTAGCAGACTCTTCTTTGCACCGTCTGATACGACTGTCAGTTTGGAGAAGGATACAAAGTAAACATGCTTCTTTATTGTGTTCATTGAAGAATTGATCATCTGTGTCTTCTGTTATAATTACAGATGTGATCATCTATTATAAGCATAAAGAGAAACATCCTTAGAGCTGGCGAGCGGCGGTCACAACAGCTCTGATTCTCTCTCCTTTAACAACATGCATGTAAATGTTTCCCTCAGACGGCAGATGGGGATTCATGGCTGTGGAAAGAAAACATTATGTGAAATGGAAATAACCAAAGGTCCTGGCTAGGTGTGTTCTTCATTACACAATCATAATCGGGGGTTTAGTAATGAAGGGACTGCGATCAGTGACAGGAGGATCACCATAACACACGCTAAACTCTCAGGCCGCCATGCAGCCCTTCAGATCCATGTGGCTTAGCCGTGTGAGGCAGATGAAGCCGTGTGAGGCAGATGAAGGGAAGGTCAACATGAACAAATATGACTTTTTTGAATTGTAAATGCAGAGTTCAAAACGTGACCTTCGAGGGCGATCTCTGCTAATGATGCTAATGAATCCCCCTGACATCCTGCTGCATTGTCTCCTCCCCCTCCCTCCGCCTGGCTAATCACATCTTCTCCAAATATTTTCCCTTTTCTGACTCAAACGTTGATGGATGTGATGGTCATTTATCATCGCGGCGTGTAGGCTAATGCTATCAGCTCCTGGCAGCAGGTTTTAATCATCCTCTTATGGCTGAAGCTGGTGGCACATTATCCAATAGTGCACATCTTGCAGAGCGAGAAAACGTTATTAAAAAGTTGCAAAGCTGGTAGATTGTAAAACTGGCTAACTGCGGAGGAGCTCTGGGTTTCAATCTGTGAGCGCTGCATATCTAAGAGCACGATGAGAGCTGAGTATCATCAGAGCTGGAACTCCAATAACCTCGGAGAAAAGCAGCCAGGATGGATCATATCATGTAACACACACACACACACACACACACACACACACACACACACACACACACACACACACACACACACACACACATATCCTAAACACAGAGTCTGATAGCTTTTCATCAGAACCCGCCCTCTCTGTCCTGGTTTAAACACAGGAACATTCTGCTGAAACATTTCTCTAAATAATCTGTTTCCCTTCACTCAGGTGTTTTTGGTTTTTATCTGAAATGTGTTCTGGGAGCCTCGGGGACCAGCAGCCTCATTCACCACTGTTTTATTCCATTTTCTTGTAATTGGTTCATTAAAGAAATGAATCAGGAATCCCTCCTGTCTCATAGACCAAACCTGAGAACAGCAACCTGCAGCAGCTGATCAGTCACGTTCCTGTTTATTAGAGGAAAGTATAACAACTCTCTTACTGTACTGAGGTAGAGTCTCACGTATCTGTCTCACGTGCTTTAACATGCAGCAACAAGAACAGCTTTAACATGCAGCAACATGAACAGCTTTAACATGCAGCAACATGAACAGCTTTAACATGCAGCAACATGAACAGCTTTAACATGAAGCAACAAGAACAGCTTTAACATGCAGCAACATGAACAGCTTTAACATGCAGCAACATGAACAGCTTTAACATGCAGCAACAAGAACAGCATTAACATGCAGCAACATGAACAGCTTTAACATGCAGCAACATGAACAGCTTTAACATGCAGCAACAAGAACAGCATTAACATGAAGCAACATGAACAGCTTTAACATGCAGCAACATGAACAGCTTTAACATGAAGCAACAAGAACAGCATTAACATGAAGCAACATGAACAGCTTTAACATGCAGCAACATGAACAGCTTTAACATGCAGCAACATGAACAGCTTTAACATGCAGCAACATGAACAGCTTTAACATGCAGCAACAAGAACAGCTTTAACATGAAGCAACAAGAACAGCTTTAACATGCAGCAACATGAACAGCTTTAACATGCAGCAACATGAACAGCTTTAACATGCAGCAACAAGAACAGCTTTAACATGCAGCAACATGAACAGCTTTAACATGAAGCAACAAGAACAGCTTTAACATGCAGCAACATGAACAGCTTTAACATGAAGCAACAAGAACAGCTTTAACATGCAGCAACATGAACAGCTTTAACATGCAGCAACATGAACAGCTTTAACATGCAGCAACATGAACAGCTTTAACATGCAGCAACAAGAACAGCTTTAACATGCAGCAACATGAACAGCTTTAACATGCAGCAACAAGAACAGCTTTAACATGCAGCAACATGAACAGCTTTAACATGCAGCAACATGAACAGCTTTAACATGAAGCAACATGAACAGCTTTAACATGAAGCAACAAGAACAGCTTTAACATGCAGCAACATGAACAGCTTTAACATGAAGCAACATGAACAGCTTTAACATGCAGCAACAAGAACAGCTTTAACATGAAGCAACAAGAACAGCTTTAACATGCAGCAACATGAACAGCTTTAACATGAAGCAACATGAACAGCTTTAACATGCAGCAACAAGAACAGCTTTAACATGAAGCAACAAGAACAGCTTTAACATGCAGCAACAAGAACAGCTTTAACATGAAGCAACATGAACAGCTTTAACATGCAGCAACATGAACAGCTTTAACATGCAGCAACAAGAACAGCTTTAACATGCAGCAACAAGAACAGCTTTAACATGCAGCAACAAGAACAGCTTTAACATGAAGTAACAAGAACAGCTTTAACATGAAGCAACAAGAACAGCTTTAACATGCAGCAACATGAACAGCTTTAACATGAAGCAACAAGAACAGCTTTAACATGCAGCAACAAGAACAGCTTTAACATGAAGCAACATGAACAGCTTTAACATGCAGCAACATGAACAGCTTTAACATGCAGCAACAAGAACAGCTTTAACATGAAGCAACAAGAACAGCTTTAACATGAAGCAACAAGAACAGCTTTAACATGCAGCAACATGAACAGCTTTAACATGCAGCAACATGAACAGCTTTAACATGCAGCAACAAGAACAGCTTTAACATGAAGCAACATGAACAGCTTTAACATGCAGCAACAAGAACAGCTTTAACATGAAGCAACATGAACAGCTTTAACATGCAGCAACATGAACAGCTTTAACATGCAGCAACAAGAACAGCTTTAACATGAAGCAACATGAACAGCTTTAACATGAAGCAACAAGAACAGCTTTAACATGCAGCAACAAGAACAGCTTTAACATGAAGCAACAAGAACAGCTTTAACATGCAGCAACAAGAACAGCTTTAACATGAAGCAACAAGAACAGCTTTAACATGAAGCAACATGAACAGCTTTAACATGCAGCAACATGAACAGCTTTAACATGAAGCAACATGAACAGCTTTAACATGAAGCAACAAGAACAGCTTTAACATGCAGCAACATGAACAGCTTTAACATGAAGCAACAAGAACAGCTTTAACATGCAGCAACATGAACAGCTTTAACATGCAGCAACATGAACAGCTTTAACATGCAGCAACAAGAACAGCTTTAACATGAAGCAACAAGAACAGCTTTAACATGCAGCAACAAGAACAGCTTTAACATGAAGCAACAAGAACAGCTTTAACATGCAGCAACATGAACAGCTTTAACATGAAGCAACAAGAACAGCTTTAACATGCAGCAACAAGAACAGCTTTAACATGAAGCAACAAGAACAGCTTTAACATGCAGCAACATGAACAGCTTTAACATGAAGCAACAAGAACAGCTTTAACATGAAGCAACAAGAACAGCTTTAACATGCAGCAACATGAACAGCTTTAACATGCAGCAACATGAACAGCTTTAACATGCAGCAACAAGAACAGCTTTAACATGAAGCAACAAGAACATCTTTAACATGCAGCAACAAGAACAGCTTTAACATGAAGCAACAAGAACAGCTTTAACATGCAGCAACAAGAACAGCTTTAACATGAAGCAACAAGAACAGCTTTAACATGCAGCAACAAGAACAGCTTTAACATGAAGCAACATGAACAGCTTTAACATGCAGCAACAAGAACAGCTTTAACATGAAGCAACAAGAGCAGCTTTAACATGCAGCAACAAGAACAGCTTTAACATGCAGCAACAAGAACAGCTTTAACATGCAGCAACATGAACAGCTTTAACATGAAGCAACAAGAACAGCTTTAACATGAAGCAACATGAACAGCTTTAACATGCAGCAACATGAACAGCTTTAACATGAAGCAACAAGAACAGCTTTAACATGCAGCAACATGAACAGCTTTAACATGAAGCAACAAGAACAGCTTTAACATGCAGCAACAAGAACAGCTTTAACATGCAGCAACAAGAACAGCTTTAACATGAAGCAACATGAACAGCTTTAACATGCAGCAACATGAACAGCTTTAACATGAAGCAACAAGAACAGCTTTAACATGCAGCAACATGAACAGCTTTAACATGCAGCAACATGAACAGCTTTAACATGAAGCAACATGAACAGCTTTAACATGCAGCAACATGAACAGCTTTAACATGAAGCAACAAGAACAGCTTTAACATGCAGTAACAAGAACAGCTTTAACATGCAGCAACATGAACAGCTTTAACATGCAGCAACAAGAACAGCTTTAACATGAAGCAACAAGAACAGCTTTAACATGAAGTAACAAGAACAGCTTTAACATGCAGCAACATGAACAGCTTTAACATGAAGCAACAAGAACAGCTTTAACATGCAGCAACAAGAACAGCTTTAACATGAAGCAACATGAACAGCTTTAACATGCAGCAACAAGAACAGCTTTAACATGAAGCAACATGAACAGCTTTAACATGAAGCAACAAGAACAGCTTTAACATGCAGCAACATGAACAGCTTTAACATGAAGCAACAAGAACAGCTTTAACATGAAGCAACAAGAACAGCTTTAACATGAAGTAACAAGAACAGCTTTAACATGCAGCAACAAGAACAGCTTTAACATGCAGCAACAAGAACAGCTTTAACATGCAGCAACATGAACAGCTTTAACATGAAGCAACAAGAACAGCTTTAACATGCAGCAACAAGAACAGCTTTAACATGAAGCAACATGAACAGCTTTAACATGCAGCAACATGAACAGCTTTAACATGAAGCAACATGAACAGCTTTAACATGAAGCAACAAGAACAGCTTTAACATGCAGCAACATGAACAGCTTTAACATGCAGCAACATGAACAGCTTTAACATGCAGCAACATGAACAGCTTTAACATGAAGCAACAAGAACAGCTTTAACATGCAGCAACATGAACAGCTTTAACATGCAGCAACATGAACAGCTTTAACATGAAGCAACAAGAACAGCTTTAACATGCAGCAACATGAACAGCTTTAACATGCAGCAACATGAACAGCTTTAACATGAAGCAACAAGAACAGCTTTAACATGCAGCAACAAGAACAGCTTTAACATGCAGCAACATGAACAGCTTTAACATGCAGCAACAAGAACAGCTTTAACATGCAGCAACATGAACAGCTTTAACATGCAGCAACATGAACAGCTTTAACATGAAGCAACAAGAACAGCTTTAACATGCAGCAACAAGAACAGCTTTAACATGCAGCAACAAGAACAGCTTTAACATGCAGCAACAAGAACAGCTTTAACATGAAGCAACAAGAACAGCTTTAACATGAAGCAACAAGAACAGCTTTAACATGCAGCAACATGAACAGCTTTAACATGAAGCAACAAGAACAGCTTTAACATGCAGCAACATGAACAGCTTTAACATGAAGCAACAAGAACAGCTTTAACATGCAGCAACAAGAACAGCTTTAACATGAAGCAACAAGAACAGCTTTAACATGCAGCAACATGAACAGCTTTAACATGAAGCAACATGAACAGCTTTAACATGCAGCAACAAGAACAGCTTTAACATGAAGCAACATGAACAGCTTTAACATGAAGCAACAAGAACAGCTTTAACATGCAGCAACATGAACAGCTTTAACATGAAGCAACAAGAACAGCTTTAACATGCAGCAACAAGAACAGCTTTAACATGCAGCAACATGAACAGCTTTAACATGAAGCAACAAGAACAGCTTTAACATGCAGCAACAAGAACAGCTTTAACATGCAGCAACAAGAACAGCTTTAACATGCAGCAACATGAACAGCTTTAACATGCAGCAACAAGAACAGCTTTAACATGAAGCAACATGAACAGCTTTAACATGCAGCAACAAGAACAGCTTTAACATGAAGCAACATGAACAGCTTTAACATGCAGCAACATGAACAGCTTTAACATGCAGCAACATGAACAGCTTTAACATGCAGCAACATGAACAGCTTTAACATGCAGCAACATGAACAGCTTTAACATGAAGCAACATGAACAGCTTTAACATGCAGCAACATGAACAGCTTTAACATGAAGCAACAAGAACAGCTTTAACATGCAGCAACATGAACAGCTTTAACATGAAGCAACAAGAACAGCTTTAACATGCAGCAACAAGAACAGCTTTAACATGCAGCAACAAGAACAGCTTTAACATGCAGCAACAAGAACAGCTTTAACATGCAGCAACAAGAACAGCTTTAACATGCAGCAACATGAACAGCTTTAACATGAAGCAACATGAACAGCTTTAACATGAAGCAACAAGAACAGCTTTAACATGCAGCAACATGAACAGCTTTAACATGAAGCAACAAGAACAGCTTTAACATGCAGCAACAAGAACAGCTTTAACATGCAGCAACAAGAACAGCTTTAACATGCAGCAACAAGAACAGCTTTAACATGCAGCAACAAGAACAGCTTTAACATGAAGCAACATGAACAGCTTTAACATGCAGCAACATGAACAGCTTTAACATGAAGCAACAAGAACAGCTTTAACATGCAGCAACAAGAACAGCTTTAACATGCAGCAACATGAACAGCTTTAACATGCAGCAACAAGAACAGCTTTAACATGAAGCAACAAGAACAGCTTTAACATGAAGCAACAAGAACAGCTTTAACATGAAGCAACATGAACAGCTTTAACATGCAGCAACATGAACAGCTTTAACATGCAGCAAGTAGTTCTGCACTAGTTCTGTGAGACACAACACCTTTAAAAACAGCTTTTAAAATATAAATATGGACGTCACATTGACACATTCACTAGAGGCTCTTACTGTTTGCTGCTTCCACTTGTCAGCATCAGAGATGACGATGTTCACTTTTCTTTCGCTCCACTTCCTGCTGCTGCAGGATGAAGTCCCACCAAACGAGCACATGGTCATCAGGGGTCCTGTAAAGACTCACCGTGGGTCCTGTCATTGGTGTCCAACAACGTGCCAGACTTAAAGTATTTGATTAATTCTGTTGTTTCACATGTTGATGAAGCTGCCTGGGTTATATTCAGTACAAAGGCTTTTTATTAACTTGAGTAATCGCAGAAAACTTGTTCAGGTTGATGTTTCAGTGCAGAAAGAAAAGTAGAAAAGAGTTCAGCAGGGCTGCTCTGGACTTTCATGACTCAGACCGACCCCCTTTAGTGCACAACCTTTCACTGGAGATACTGTACGTCATGTCGGCCTTGTAAGTCTGAGACAGTAAAGGATTCTCTGTTGTATCTATCACAAATAGAATCGACCATAAACCAGCACTCGTTACTTTGGCTGGAGTCCTAAACTTGAACGCTGGTTTATAAACGCTAAATGTTGTGTGTTCTGCACATCTGACATCTTGATGTGTCACTGCTGGCTCACCTGTGTCATCACCTCCGCCTGGAGCGCTTACAGCGAGCTGAGAGGTCGTTTTCATTTAAATAAAAACATGATGAAGACGATATGATGAGGGTGGGTTTCAGTTGACTCTGTATCAGGACTCAAGTGATTCTATCTAAAGATGCTCTCTGATTTATTATTACACAAATGTCTCATTCATGAAGTGTAGATCATAGCTGTGCTCTGTGCACTCTTTAACCATGATGAGGACTGTGTCATCTGACTCCATGTTTTTAGTTCCTGCTGAGACATTAAGCTTCCTCTAAAGTTTCTAGAGTTCATTTGGTCCTCAGACATCGTGCAGCTCGTGTTCTGACCACATGAACTTTGTATTTTTATACAAATGATGGTGTACTGCTGAACCTCTCTGCCTAACACACACTTCTCTCTGAGCTTGAACAGTAACTCTCTGTGGCTGAGGGTTAAATCCATCACTGTAGATGTCGCAGTGAGCGAGGCTGCTGATGTAGAATTTTTTCAACCTGCAGGAGACTGAAGACAGGAGGAACGAGGAAATGTCAAGAACGACTTACTTTTCCATCAATGACCATTAACACATCACCGTTTAATCACTCTGCTGGAGGGAGTGCTACGGCTGCCACGTACCCGAGCAGTAAACCGATCCAGACTGTGGGAAATTTCCACCATGTTAGACCCAGAATCCAATGATGCTTATAGGTCCAGACAAATACGTCCTGCTGAGTCCTGCTGAGTCACGTCTCCTGCTGGAAGCCTTAATCTGAGGTGGGCGAGGCTCGAGACCTCCCTGAATCTTAAACAGCGACAGGACGAGATAATCACACCTCTGCGATGGCTCTCAATGTTCAGAGCTTTAGCACTCACATTTGCATGTTTCTGGCTCCTGAGAGCTGGAAAGTCATCATAGATGTTTTCAGGGCTCGAGTCAAATATCAGAACCACTCATGAACCCTTAGGGGTTAACACTCACGCCTTCTGTGACCTTTTGACCTTTAGAGCTCTGAGAAGCGCTCCAAAGCAAACCGAACAACCTGTTCATGCTCCGCAGAGGCTAAACCATCAGAGCTTCATTTTGATAACTAAAGTAAGACACAAGTTAGTCGAGCTAATAGCTCTCCAGCTAGCTCCATCTGGTTAGGGTTAGGGTATCAGATGTAAAGCTGAAATGTGATCATATAAATAAATATAAGTATTATTCCCGGTGATATAGGTCTGTATAGAGTTCCACTTGATCCCATCATTTAAAGGTCAACCACAGACCTTTGCACGGGCCCCTCTGTGCCTTGGGCCAGGTCATTGGTCCCCTCTAAGCCCCATTTGACAGCACGGCGTTCAGCTAATGAAAAAACATAAATTACATGAATCCAAGTCATCGACAGCGGGCAGGATTCTGTGCTTCCTCTGCAGACGGGATTTCAGAATCGACAAACTCGTCTCTCTTAGTGTCAAAGAAGTTCATAGTGAGCATTTGAAACTCTCAGCACTTCTCTAAAGCGGTCCTACACAATGTAAACATCAAAGCACAGATTCAAATCATGTTTCCAGCCAAGAAAAAGTCTGAGACCAGAGGTCATGGTGAGTTCACTTTTAGTGCCTGCTGGTCACAATAGAATCAGGACCAGGCTTCAAACCTTCACTTCTACCTTTCATTTCTCTAAAACACAGAAGAAGATGTCTGAGGAGAGACTGCAGGCCGGGAGAGTGAGCTGTGATTGGATATCATCATGGGAATGTAGGATTAGATGTGATTTAGACTCATGTGTGTCATAATGAAGCGTTTCACTGTGGACCAGATCAGAGCGGCTCAAATCTTTGTTACAGAGGAACATCAGAGGAGCCGAGACTCGGTGCTGCATGTTGGAGAAGCAGCCGCTTTAAAGGAAAGATATGAAGCATCATGAAGGAGTCTGTCATTGAACAGAACTCCTCTGGTAATCATTTTCTTTGTGTTGCCTCTTTGTGCAGCCTCTACTGATGGTCAGCCGTGATTGTTGCCATTCATCATTTTCTACCTGCCGGAGCGCGAGCCACATTCATCACTTCCCACCCGCCTGAGCCGCACAGCGCTGCAGAATCACACGGGCCGAACAGGAAACGAAAAATCACAGTGATTGAACGTCAAGGGAAGCAGATGTCAAACTGATGTTGGCCCTGAATGACACACGGGCTCGCTCGCTTTCCCCTATTCACTTTAAACGGGTAAGTGACCTTCAGGATAGAAACGTGATGCGGTTACTGCTGGGCTGTCACATCCTGATGGTGGATACTGACAGATGAGCGCTGAGGCCTTCACACGGCTCTCAGATCATTAAGGTGTGACCACTGGAGGTAATATTGTGACGCCAGCTCAAGTCGAGCGACCATAAAAGCTGTGATTCATTTTTTCACCTGAAAAACACTTGAAGATTGTAGATTGTGTTCCACAATTTAAAAAACAACCACTGAGACAACACACGGCAATTTATTTAAAGAACGCTGACACCGTCAACGTGGTCCAAATGTTTATGAACCTCACTGCAGGTGTTTAAAGTCTGAACAGATAATTAAAGTCTGACAGATGTTTAAAGTCTGACAGATGTTTAAAGTCTGACAGATGTTTAAAGTCTGACAGATGTTTAAAGTCTGACAGATGTTTAGAGTCTGACAGATGTTTACAGTCTGAACAGATGTTTAGAGTCTGACAGATGTTTAGAGTCTGACAGATGTTTAGAGTCTGACAGATGTTTAAAGTCTGACAGATGTTTAGAGTCTGACAGATGTTTAGAGTCTGACAGATGTTTAGAGTCTGACAGATGTTTAGAGTCTGACAGATGTTTAAAGTCTGACAGATGTTTAGAGTCTGACAGATGTTTAGAGTCTGACAGATGTTTAAAGTCTGAACAGATGTTTAAAGTCTGAACAGATGTTTAGAGTCTGACAGATGTTCAAAGTCTGAACAGATGTTTAAAGTCTGACAGATGTTTAAAGTCTGAACAGATGTTTAAAGTCTGACAGATGTTTAAAGTCTGACAGATGTTTACAGTCTGACAGATGTTTAAAGTCTGACAGATGTTTAGAGTCTGACAGATGTTTAAAGTCTGAACAGATGTTTAAAGTCTGACAGATGTTTAAAGTCTGAACAGATGTTTAAAGTCTGAACAGATGTTTAAAGTCTGACAGATGTTTAGAGTCTGACAGATGTTTAGAGTCTGACAGATGTTTAAAGTCTGACAGATGTTTAAAGTCTGACAGATGTTCAAAGTCTGAACAGATGTTTAAAGTCTGACAGATGTTTAAAGTCTGACAGATGTTTAGAGTCTGAACAGATGTTTACAGTCTGACAGATGTTTAAAGCCTGACAGATGTTTAGAGTCTGACAGATGTTTAAAGTCTGAACAGATGTTTAAAGTCTGACAGATGTTTAAAGTCTGAACAGATGTTTAAAGTCTGACAGATGTTTAAAGTCTGAACAGATGTTTAAAGTCTGACAGATGTTTAAAGTCTGAACAGATGTTTAAAGTCTGACAGATGTTTAAAGTCTGACAGATGTTTAGAGTCTGACAGATGTTTAAAGTCTGAACAGATGTTTAAAGTCTGACAGATGTTTAAAGTCTGAACAGATGTTTAAAGCCTGACAGATGTTTAGAGTCTGACAGATGTTTAAAGTCTGAACAGATGTTTAAAGTCTGACAGATGTTTAAAGTCTGACAGATGTTTAAAGTCTGACAGATGTTTAAAGTCTGACAGATGTTTACAGTCTGACAGATGTTTAAAGTCTGACAGATGTTTAGAGTCTGACAGATGTTTAAAGTCTGACAGATGTTTAAAGTCTGACAGATGTTTAGAGTCTGAACAGATGTTTAAAGTCTGACAGATGTTTAAAGTCTGACAGATGTTTAAAGTCTGAACAGATGTTTAAAGTCTGACAGATGTTTAAAGTCTGACAGATGTTTAAAGTCTGAACAGATGTTTAAAGTCTGACAGATGTTTAAAGTCTGACAGATGTTCAAAGTCTGAACAGATGTTTAAAGTCTGACAGATGTTTAAAGTCTGAACAGATGTTTAAAGTCTGACAGATGTTTAGAGTCTGACAGATGTTTAAAGTCTGACAGATGTTTAGAGTCTGACAGATGTTTAAAGTCTGAACAGATGTTTAAAGTCTGACAGATGTTCAAAGTCTGAACAGATGTTTAAAGTCTGACAGATGTTTAAAGTCTGACAGATGTTTACAGTCTGACAGATGTTTAAAGTCTGACAGATGTTTAGAGTCTGACAGATGTTTAAAGTCTGAACAGATGTTTAAAGTCTGACAGATGTTTAAAGTCTGAACAGATGTTTAAAGTCTGACAGATGTTTAAAGTCTGACAGATGTTTAAAGTCTGACAGATGTTTAGAGTCTGACAGATGTTTAAAGTCTGACAGATGTTTAAAGTCTGAACAGATGTTTAAAGTCTGACAGATGTTTACAGTCTGACAGATGTTTAAAGTCTGACAGATGTTTAAAGTCTGACAGATGTTTACAGTCTGACAGATGTTTAAAGTCTGACAGATGTTTAGAGTCTGAACAGATGTTTAAAGTCTGACAGATGTTTAAAGTCTGACAGATGTTTACAGTCTGACAGATGTTTAAAGTCTGACAGATGTTTAAAGTCTGACAGATGTTTAGAGTCTGACAGATGTTTAAAGTCTGAACAGATGTTTAAAGTCTGACAGATGTTTAAAGTCTGACAGATGTTTACAGTCTGACAGATGTTTAAAGTCTGACAGATGTTTAGAGTCTGACAGATGTTTAAAGTCTGAACAGATGTTTAAAGTCTGACAGATGTTTAAAGTCTGACAGATGTTTAAAGTCTGACAGATGTTTAAAGTCTGAACAGATGTTTACAGTCTGACAGATGTTTAAAGTCTGAACAGATGTTTAGAGTCTGAACAGATGTTTACAGTCTGACAGATGTTTAAAGTCTGACAGATGTTTACAGTCTGACAGATGTTTAAAGTCTGAACAGATGTTTAGAGTCTGAACAGATGTTTACAGTCTGACAGATGTTTAGAGTCTGACAGATGTTTAAAGTCTGACAGATGTTTAGAGTCTGAACAGATGTTTAGAGTCTGACAGATGTTTAAAGTCTGAACAGATGTTTAAAGTCTGACAGATGTTTAAAGTCTGACAGATGTTTAAAGTCTGACAGATGTTTAGAGTCTGAACAGATGTTTAAAGTCTGAACAGATGTTTAAAGTCTGACAGATGTTTAAAGTCTGACAGATGTTTACAGTCTGACAGATGTTTAAAGTCTGAACAGATGTTTAGAGTCTGAACAGATGTTTACAGTCTGACAGATGTTTAAAGTCTGACAGATGTTTACAGTCTGACAGATGTTTAAAGTCTGAACAGATGTTTAGAGTCTGAACAGATGTTTACAGTCTGACAGATGTTTAGAGTCTGACAGATGTTTAAAGTCTGACAGATGTTTAGAGTCTGAACAGATGTTTAGAGTCTGACAGATGTTTAAAGTTGACAGATGTTTAGAGTCTGACAGATGTTTAAAGTCTGACAGATGTTTAAAGTCTGACAGATGTTTAAAGTCTGAACAGATGTTTACAGTCTGACAGATGTTTAAAGTCTGACAGATGTTTAAAGTCTGAACAGATGTTTAAAGTCTGACAGATGTTTAAAGTCTGAACAGATGTTTAGAGTCTGACAGATGTTTAAAGTCTGAACAGATGTTTAAAGTCTGAACAGATGTTTAAAGTCTGAACAGATGTTTAGAGTCTGACAGATGTTTAAAGTCTGAACAGATGTTTAAAGTCTGACAGATGTTTAAAGTCTGAACAGATGTTTAAAGTCTGACAGATGTTTAGAGTCTGACAGATGTTTAGAGTCTGAACAGATGTTTAAAGTCTGAACAGATGTTTAAAGTCTGAACAGATGTTTAGAGTCTGAACAGATGTTTAAAGTCTGAACAGATGTTTAAAGTCTGAACAGATGTTTAGAGTCTGAACAGATGTTTAAAGTCTGAACAGATGTTTAGAGTCTGAACAGATGTTTAAAGTCTGACAGATGTTTAGAGTCTGAACAGATGTTTAGAGTCTGAACAGATGTTTAAAGTCTGAACAGATGTTTAGAGTCTGAACAGATATTTAGAGTCTGAACAGATGTTTAAAGTCTGAACAGATATTTAGAGTCTGACAGATGTTTAAAGTCTGAACAGATGTTTAAAGTTTGAACAGATGTTTAAAGTCTGACAGATGTTTAAAGTCTGACAGATGTTTAGAGTCTGACAGATGTTTAAAGTCTGAACAGATGTTTAGAGTCTGACAGATGTTTAAAGTCTGAACAGATGTTTAAAGTCTGAACAGATATTTAGAGTCTGAACAGATGTTTAAAGTCTGACAGATGTTTAAAGTCTGACAGATGTTTAGAGTCTGACAGATGTTTAAAGTCTGAACAGATGTTTAAAGTCTGACAGATGTTTAGAGTCTGAACAGATGTTTAAAGTCTGAACAGATGTTTAAAGTCTGAACAGATGTTTAAAGTCTGAACAGATGTTTAAAGTCTGAACAGATGTTTAAAGTCTGACAGATGTTTAAAGTCTGAACAGATGTTTAAAGTCTGAACAGATGTTTAAAGTCTGAACAGATGTTTAGAGTCTGACAGATGTTTAAAGTCTGAACAGATGTTTAAAGTCTGAACAGATGTTTAAAGTCTGAACAGATGTTTAAAGTCTGACAGATGTTTAAAGTCTGAACAGATGTTTAAAGTCTGAACAGATGTTTAAAGTCTGAACAGATGTTTAGAGTCTGAACAGATGTTTAGAGTCTGACAGATGTTTAAAGTCTGAACAGATGTTTAAAGTCTGAACAGATGTTTAAAGTCTGAACAGATGTTTAGAGTCTGACAGATGTTTAAAGTCTGAACAGATGTTTAGAGTCTGACAGATGTTTAGAGTCTGACAGATGTTTAAAGTCTGAACAGATGTTTACAGTCTGACAGATGTTTAGAGTCTGACAGATGTTTAGAGTCTGACAGATGTTTTAAGTCTGAACAGATGTTTAAAGTCTGAACAGATGTTTAAAGTCTGAACAGATGTTTAAAGTCTGACAGATGTTTAGAGTCTGACAGATGTTTAGAGTCTGACAGATGTTTTAAGTCTGAACAGATGTTTAAAGTCTGACAGATGTTTAGAGTCTGACAGATGTTTAGAGTCTGACAGATGTTTAAAGTCTGAACAGATGTTTAAAGTCTGACAGATGTTTACAGTCTGACAGATGTTTAGAGTCTGACAGATGTTTAAAGTCTGAACAGATGTTTAGAGTCTGACAGATGTTTAAAGTCTGAACAGATGTTTAGAGTCTGACAGATGTTTAGAGTCTGAACAGATGTTTAGAGTCTGACAGATGTTTAGAGTCTGACAGATGTTTAGAGTCTGACAGATGTTTAGAGTCTGAACAGATGTTTAGAGTCTGACAGATGTTTAAAGTCTGAACAGATGTTTAAAGTCTGACAGATGTTTAGAGTCTGACAGATGTTTACAGTCTGACAGATGTTTAAAGTCTGAACAGATGTTTAGAGTCTGACAGATGTTTAAAGTCTGACAGATGTTTAAAGTCTGAACAGATGTTTAAAGTCTGAACAGATGTTTAGAGTCTGACAGATGTTTAGAGTCTGAACAGATGTTTAAAGTCTGAACAGATGTTTAGAGTCTGACAGATGTTTAAAGTCTGACAGATGTTTAAAGTCTGAACAGATGTTTAAAGTCTGAACAGATGTTTAAAGTCTGAACAGATGTTTAGAGTCTGACAGATGTTTAGAGTCTGACAGATGTTTAGAGTCTGACAGATGTTTAGAGTCTGACAGATGTTTAGAGTCTGACAGATGTTTAAAGTCTGAACAGATGTTTAAAGTCTGAACAGATGTTTAGAGTCTGACAGATGTTTAGAGTCTGACAGATGTTTAAAGTCTGAACAGATGTTTAGAGTCTGACAGATGTTTAAAGTCTGAACAGATGTTTAAAGTCTGAACAGATGTTTAGAGTCTGACAGATGTTTAAAGTCTGAACAGATGTTTAAAGTCTGAACAGATGTTTAGAGTCTGACAGATGTTTAAAGTCTGAACAGATGTTTAAAGTCTGAACAGATGTTTAAAGTCTGAACAGATGTTTAGAGTCTGACAGATGTTTAAAGTCTGAACAGATGTTTAAAGTCTGAACAGATGTTTAAAGTCTGAACAGATGTTTAAAGTCTGAACAGATGTTTAAAGTCTGACAGATGTTTAAAGTCTGACAGATGTTTAAAGTCTGACAGATGTTTAGAGTCTGAACAGATGTTTAAAGTCTGAACAGATGTTTAGAGTCTGACAGATGTTTAGAGTCTGACAGATGTTTAAAGTCTGAACAGATGTTTAAAGTCTGACAGATGTTTAAAGTCTGAACAGATGTTTAAAGTCTGACAGATGTTTAAAGTCTGACAGATGTTTAAAGTCTGACAGATGTTTAGAGTCTGAACAGATGTTTAAAGTCTGAACAGATGTTTAGAGTCTGACAGATGTTTAGAGTCTGACAGATGTTTAAAGTCTGAACAGATGTTTAAAGTCTGACAGATGTTTAAAGTCTGACAGATGTTTAGAGTCTGACAGATGTTTAAAGTCTGACAGTTGTTTAAAGTCTGACAGATGTTTAAAGTCTGACAGATGTTTAGAGTCTGACAGATGTTTAGAGTCTGACAGATGTTTAAAGTCTGAACAGATGTTTAAAGTCTGAACAGATGTTTAGAGTCTGACAGATGTTCAAAGTCTGAACAGATGTTTAAAGTCTGACAGATGTTTAAAGTCTGAACAGATGTTTAAAGTCTGACAGATGTTTAAAGTCTGACAGATGTTTACAGTCTGACAGATGTTTAAAGTCTGACAGATGTTTAGAGTCTGACAGATGTTTAAAGTCTGAACAGATGTTTAAAGTCTGACAGATGTTTAAAGTCTGAACAGATGTTTAAAGTCTGAACAGATGTTTAAAGTCTGACAGATGTTTAGAGTCTGACAGATGTTTAGAGTCTGACAGATGTTTAAAGTCTGACAGATGTTTAAAGTCTGACAGATGTTCAAAGTCTGAACAGATGTTTAAAGTCTGACAGATGTTTAAAGTCTGACAGATGTTTAGAGTCTGAACAGATGTTTACAGTCTGACAGATGTTTAAAGCCTGACAGATGTTTAGAGTCTGACAGATGTTTAAAGTCTGAACAGATGTTTAAAGTCTGACAGATGTTTAAAGTCTGAACAGATGTTTAAAGTCTGACAGATGTTTAAAGTCTGAACAGATGTTTAAAGTCTGACAGATGTTTAAAGTCTGAACAGATGTTTAAAGTCTGACAGATGTTTAAAGTCTGACAGATGTTTAGAGTCTGACAGATGTTTAAAGTCTGAACAGATGTTTAAAGTCTGACAGATGTTTAAAGTCTGAACAGATGTTTAAAGCCTGACAGATGTTTAGAGTCTGACAGATGTTTAAAGTCTGAACAGATGTTTAAAGTCTGACAGATGTTTAAAGTCTGACAGATGTTTAAAGTCTGACAGATGTTTAAAGTCTGACAGATGTTTACAGTCTGACAGATGTTTACAGTCTGACAGATGTTTAAAGTCTGACAGATGTTTAGAGTCTGACAGATGTTTAAAGTCTGACAGATGTTTAGAGTCTGAACAGATGTTTAAAGTCTGACAGATGTTTAAAGTCTGACAGATGTTTAAAGTCTGAACAGATGTTTAAAGTCTGACAGATGTTTAAAGTCTGACAGATGTTTAAAGTCTGAACAGATGTTTAAAAGTCTGACAGATGTTTAAAGTCTGACAGATGTTCAAAGTCTGAACAGATGTTTAAAGTCTGACAGATGTTTAAAGTCTGAACAGATGTTTAAAGTCTGACAGATGTTTAGAGTCTGACAGATGTTTAAAGTCTGACAGATGTTTAGAGTCTGACAGATGTTTAAAGTCTGAACAGATGTTTAAAGTCTGACAGATGTTCAAAGTCTGAACAGATGTTTAAAGTCTGACAGATGTTTAAAGTCTGACAGATGTTTAAAGTCTGACAGATGTTTAAAGTCTGACAGATGTTTAGAGTCTGACAGATGTTTAAAGTCTGAACAGATGTTTAAAGTCTGACAGATGTTTAAAGTCTGAACAGATGTTTAAAGTCTGACAGATGTTTAAAGTCTGACAGATGTTTAAAGTCTGACAGATGTTTAGAGTCTGACAGATGTTTAAAGTCTGACAGATGTTTAAAGTCTGAACAGATGTTTAAAGTCTGACAGATGTTTACAGTCTGACAGATGTTTAAAGTCTGACAGATGTTTAAAGTCTGACAGATGTTTACAGTCTGACAGATGTTTAAAGTCTGACAGATGTTTAGAGTCTGAACAGATGTTTAAAGTCTGACAGATGTTTAAAGTCTGACAGATGTTTACAGTCTGACAGATGTTTAAAGTCTGACAGATGTTTAAAGTCTGACAGATGTTTAGAGTCTGACAGATGTTTAAAGTCTGAACAGATGTTTAAAGTCTGACAGATGTTTAAAGTCTGACAGATGTTTACAGTCTGACAGATGTTTAAAGTCTGACAGATGTTTAGAGTCTGACAGATGTTTAAAGTCTGAACAGATGTTTAAAGTCTGACAGATGTTTAAAGTCTGACAGATGTTTACAGTCTGACAGATGTTTAAAGTCTGAACAGATGTTTAGAGTCTGAACAGATGTTTACAGTCTGACAGATGTTTAAAGTCTGACAGATGTTTACAGTCTGACAGATGTTTAAAGTCTGAACAGATGTTTAGAGTCTGAACAGATGTTTACAGTCTGACAGATGTTTAGAGTCTGACAGATGTTTAAAGTCTGACAGATGTTTAGAGTCTGAACAGATGTTTAGAGTCTGACAGATGTTTAAAGTCTGAACAGATGTTTAAAGTCTGACAGATGTTTAAAGTCTGACAGATGTTTAAAGTCTGACAGATGTTTAGAGTCTGAACAGATGTTTAAAGTCTGAACAGATGTTTAAAGTCTGACAGATGTTTAAAGTCTGACAGATGTTTACAGTCTGACAGATGTTTAAAGTCTGAACAGATGTTTAGAGTCTGAACAGATGTTTACAGTCTGACAGATGTTTAAAGTCTGACAGATGTTTACAGTCTGACAGATGTTTAAAGTCTGAACAGATGTTTAGAGTCTGACAGATGTTTAAAGTCTGACAGATGTTTAGAGTCTGACAGATGTTTAAAGTCTGACAGATGTTTAGAGTCTGACAGATGTTTAGAGTCTGACAGATGTTTACAGTCTGACAGATGTTTAGAGTCTGACAGATGTTTAAAGTCTGAACAGATGTTTAAAGTCTGACAGATGTTTAAAGTCTGAACAGATGTTTACAGTCTGACAGATGTTTAAAGTCTGAACAGATGTTTAAAGTCTGAACAGATGTTTAAAGTCTGACAGATGTTTAAAGTCTGACAGATGTTTAAAGTCTGACAGATGTTTAAAGTCTGAACAGATGTTTAAAGTCTGAACAGATGTTTAAAGTCTGACAGATGTTTAGAGTCTGACAGATGTTTAAAGTCTGAACAGATGTTTAAAGTCTGACAGATGTTTAAAGTCTGAACAGATGTTTAAAGTCTGACAGATGTTTAGAGTCTGACAGATGTTTAGAGTCTGAACAGATGTTTAAAGTCTGAACAGATGTTTAAAGTCTGACAGATGTTTAGAGTCTGAACAGATGTTTAGAGTCTGAACAGATGTTTAAAGTCTGAACAGATGTTTAGAGTCTGAACAGATGTTTAAAGTCTGAACAGATGTTTAGAGTCTGAACAGATGTTTAGAGTCTGACAGATGTTTAGAGTCTGAACAGATGTTTAGAGTCTGAACAGATGTTTAAAGTCTGAACAGATGTTTAGAGTCTGAACAGATGTTTAGAGTCTGAACAGATGTTTAAAGTCTGAACAGATGTTTAGAGTCTGACAGATGTTTAAAGTCTGAACAGATGTTTAAAGTCTGAACAGATGTTTAAAGTCTGACAGATGTTTAAAGTCTGACAGATGTTTAGAGTCTGACAGATGTTTAAAGTCTGAACAGATGTTTAGAGTCTGACAGATGTTTAAAGTCTGAACAGATGTTTAAAGTCTGAACAGATATTTAGAGTCTGAACAGATGTTTAAAGTCTGACAGATGTTTAAAGTCTGACAGATGTTTAGAGTCTGACAGATGTTTAAAGTCTGAACAGATGTTTAAAGTCTGACAGATGTTTAGAGTCTGAACAGATGTTTAAAGTCTGAACAGATGTTTAAAGTCTGAACAGATGTTTAAAGTCTGAACAGATGTTTAAAGTCTGAACAGATGTTTAAAGTCTGACAGATGTTTAAAGTCTGAACAGATGTTTAAAGTCTGAACAGATGTTTAAAGTCTGAACAGATGTTTAGAGTCTGACAGATGTTTAAAGTCTGAACAGATGTTTAAAGTCTGAACAGATGTTTAAAGTCTGAACAGATGTTTAAAGTCTGACAGATGTTTAAAGTCTGAACAGATGTTTAAAGTCTGAACAGATGTTTAAAGTCTGAACAGATGTTTAGAGTCTGAACAGATGTTTAGAGTCTGACAGATGTTTAAAGTCTGAACAGATGTTTAAAGTCTGAACAGATGTTTAAAGTCTGAACAGATGTTTAGAGTCTGACAGATGTTTAAAGTCTGAACAGATGTTTAGAGTCTGACAGATGTTTAGAGTCTGACAGATGTTTAAAGTCTGAACAGATGTTTACAGTCTGACAGATGTTTAGAGTCTGACAGATGTTTAGAGTCTGACAGATGTTTTAAGTCTGAACAGATGTTTAAAGTCTGAACAGATGTTTAAAGTCTGAACAGATGTTTAAAGTCTGACAGATGTTTAGAGTCTGACAGATGTTTAGAGTCTGACAGATGTTTTAAGTCTGAACAGATGTTTAAAGTCTGACAGATGTTTAGAGTCTGACAGATGTTTAGAGTCTGACAGATGTTTAAAGTCTGAACAGATGTTTAAAGTCTGACAGATGTTTACAGTCTGACAGATGTTTAGAGTCTGACAGATGTTTAAAGTCTGAACAGATGTTTAGAGTCTGACAGATGTTTAAAGTCTGAACAGATGTTTAGAGTCTGACAGATGTTTAGAGTCTGAACAGATGTTTAGAGTCTGACAGATGTTTAGAGTCTGACAGATGTTTAGAGTCTGACAGATGTTTAGAGTCTGAACAGATGTTTAGAGTCTGACAGATGTTTAAAGTCTGAACAGATGTTTAAAGTCTGACAGATGTTTAGAGTCTGACAGATGTTTACAGTCTGACAGATGTTTAAAGTCTGAACAGATGTTTAGAGTCTGACAGATGTTTAAAGTCTGACAGATGTTTAAAGTCTGAACAGATGTTTAAAGTCTGAACAGATGTTTAGAGTCTGACAGATGTTTAGAGTCTGAACAGATGTTTAAAGTCTGAACAGATGTTTAGAGTCTGACAGATGTTTAAAGTCTGACAGATGTTTAAAGTCTGAACAGATGTTTAAAGTCTGAACAGATGTTTAAAGTCTGAACAGATGTTTAGAGTCTGACAGATGTTTAGAGTCTGACAGATGTTTAGAGTCTGACAGATGTTTAGAGTCTGACAGATGTTTAGAGTCTGACAGATGTTTAAAGTCTGAACAGATGTTTAAAGTCTGAACAGATGTTTAGAGTCTGACAGATGTTTAGAGTCTGACAGATGTTTAAAGTCTGAACAGATGTTTAGAGTCTGACAGATGTTTAAAGTCTGAACAGATGTTTAAAGTCTGAACAGATGTTTAGAGTCTGACAGATGTTTAAAGTCTGAACAGATGTTTAAAGTCTGAACAGATGTTTAGAGTCTGACAGATGTTTAAAGTCTGAACAGATGTTTAAAGTCTGAACAGATGTTTAAAGTCTGAACAGATGTTTAGAGTCTGACAGATGTTTAAAGTCTGAACAGATGTTTAAAGTCTGAACAGATGTTTAAAGTCTGAACAGATGTTTAAAGTCTGAACAGATGTTTAAAGTCTGACAGATGTTTAGAGTGTTCAGAGAAGTGTTGACTGTAAAACCTCAGAGATCAAAGATCTCATATGAGATCAAGAGATTCACTCTGACAGATTGTTTGAAGCAGAAACGAGAGGTCAAGCTGCTTCAGTCCTTAAAGAGTAAAATCACAAAGACAAATTATTTTATTTATATTTTACAAATGTCTCCACTTCAAAACGGACAATTATCAATTGTCATTGTCCAATCAAATCACAGCAGATAAGTGGGATGTGTGACCGGAGCGAATGAGAAGAAATATCGTCCTTTTTTTAAAGTATGTGACGGCTGCTGCCCTTCATCTTATCGTGTTTTAAATATTTCATGTATGAATCACCTAAAGTGGACCTCTTTCTCCCTCACGCGGTTCTTTTCCAGCTGTGTCACCACCGCCACACGCCCGTGATTCAGTATTCCCGCCTGTGATGACCTCTTTCTCTCTGCTGCAGCGTTATGGTGTCACTTGTGCTGTTATTGGGACGTGTGCCCCCCTGTCACTGTGCTCCAGCCTGTCACTATAATGATGATGATATATGGCTGTTTTTGCAGGAGGCTCCTCTAAAACCTTTGAACTGTGCTCCTCCATCTCCGTCCATCTTGTTGTTATTTAACAGCCACGCCTGTTAGACAGCAGGTCTTAACCACTGCGGAGGCTCTGATGGAATAAAGGAAAGCGTGACGGCGTCTCTCAGCAGCTATCTGTCTGGTCGTAGCAGGAGAAGCTCAGGTGTTACTGATGAAATGAAAGCAGAACCTCATGCTGCAGATAAATGGAGCTCACACATCAATCTGAATTCAATTATTCACACCTGTTCTTTTCTATAAGTGAATTATATTCAATTAATGTCTGCAACAATGGTTCTGTTGGTGATGGTGGTCATGGTTCTGTTGGTGATGGTGGTCATGGTTCTGTTGGTGATGGTGGTCATGGTTCTGTTGGTGATGGTGGTCATGGTTCTGTTGGTGATGGTGGTCATGGTTCTGTTGGTGATGGTGTTCATGGTTCTGTTGGTGATGGTGTTCATGGTTCTGTTGGTGATGGTGGTCATGGTTCTGTTGGTGATGGTGGTCATGGTTCTGTTGGTGATGGTGGTCATGGTTCTGTTGGTGATGGTGGTCATGGTTCTGTGGGTGATGGTGGTCATGGTTCTGTTGGTGATGGTGGTCATGGTTCTGTTGGTGATGGTGTTCATGGTTCTGTTGGTGATGGTGGTCATGGTTCTGTTGGTGATGGTGGTCATGGTTCTGTTGGTGATGGTGGTCATGGTTCTGTTGGTGATGGTGGTCATGGTTCTGTTGGTGATGGTGGTCATGGTTCTGTTGGTGATGGTGTTCATGGTTCTGTTGGTGATGGTGGTCATGGTTCTGTGGGTGATGGTGTTCATGGTTCTGTTGGTGATGGTGTTCATGGTTCTGTTGGTGATGGTGTTCATGGTTCTGTTGGTGATGGTGTTCATGGTTCTGTTGGTGATGGTGGTCATGGTTCTGTTGGTGATGGTGTTCATGGTTCTGTTGGTGATGGTGGTCATGGTTCTGTTGGTGATGGTGTTCATGGTTCTGTTGGTGATGGTGGTCATGGTTCTGTTGGTGATGGTGGTCATGGTTCTGTTGGTGATGGTGTTCATGGTTCTGTTGGTGATGGTGGTCATGGTTCTGTTGGTGATGGTGGTCATGGTTCTGTTGGTGATGGTGGTCATGGTTCTGTTGGTGATGGTGTTCATGGTTCTGTTGGTGATGGTGTTCATGGTTCTGTTGGTGATGGTGTTCATGGTTCTGTTGGTGATGGTGTTCATGGTTCTGTTGGTGATGGTGGTCATGGTTCTGTTGGTGATGGTGTTCATGGTTCTGTTGGTGATGGTGTTCATGGTTCTGTTGGTGATGGTGGTCATGGTTCTGTTGGTGATGGTGTTCATGGTTCTGTTGGTGATGGTGTTCATGGTTCTGTTGGTGATGGTGTTCATGGTTCTGTTGGTGATGGTGTTCATGGTTCTGTTGGTGATGGTGTTCATGGTTCTGTTGGTGATGGTGGTCATGGTTCTGTTGGTGATGGTGTTCATGGTTCTGTTGGTGATGGTGTTCATGGTTCTGTTGGTGATGGTGTTCATGGTTCTGTTGGTGATGGTGGTCATGGTTCTGTTGGTGATGGTGTTCATGGTTCTGTTGGTGATGGTGGTCATGGTTCTGTTGGTGATGGTGTTCATGGTTCTGTTGGTGATGGTGGTCATGGTTCTGTTGGTGATGGTGGTCATGGTTCTGTTGGTGATGGTGTTCATGGTTCTGTTGGTGATGGTGTTCATGGTTCTGTTGGTGATGGTGGTCATGGTTCTGTTGGTGATGGTGTTCATGGTTCTGTTGGTGATGGTGTTCATGGTTCTGTTGGTGATGGTGGTCATGGTTCTGTTGGTGATGGTGTTCATGGTTCTGTTGGTGATGGTGTTCATGGTTCTGTTGGTGATGGTGTTCATGGTTCTGTTGGGGTTCGATGTAGCCTGAGTGATAAACACCGAACAGACGCTGATGATGAGGAAACACAGACTGCCCCGCGGGTCAGTGCAGGTGATTTATAAAACGTTTCTGTTCTTTGCAGAGTTCATGTATTTAAGAGTTATCTGACTCATCATGGCCTCTTAACAACTCACGTCACGTGACGTTTGTTGATCAATAATCAGAAACTGATGAACTGAAGTGGAAGTGAACACTTCTGTTAACGTGTTAACGCTTACAGAGGTTCACTGATACTCTACAACAGAGACGAAGGCAGCAGACTCTGGGATCCATGTTGGAGTGAAAAGATGACCACGTCTTTTCTTTCAGCGCTCACACCTCTCCTGACATCAGAACGTGTGTCCCTTAAACACCGGCTCTGACGCCCTAAAACACCTGCCCTTCATTCTGGAGACGTTTAATAACCCTGAGTCTTGAACTTAAAGATGTTGGGCGTGAACACACCACAAAGCAGCCTGATGAAGTTTCCACACACTCGTTCTCTGTTTTCTTTGAGTGAGCTGCGGGGCTTTGGAAACAGATCGACTGCTGCTGCTGCTGCCGACAGACTCCAGCTCCATGCTTTCCCTGCAGCAGCTGGCAGAGCGTAGAAGTAATGTGACATCCCACTCTGGCTGCTGCTGGAAGACGCCTGGAACTGCCCAAGCCTTTTCATCTGTCACCCTGCAACCAACAACACGTCCCCGCAGCCTTTCCTGTCCTCCACATTTGTGTGTTCGCCTTCACTCTTTGATCATTGCTCATGTCGGTCCGTCCTTCTGAACAGAAACCAGCCATTGTTTTTCCTTGCCTCTGTGGGCTCGCCTTGTTTCGCCTGTTGGCAGGCTGTTTCTTTGATTCCTACATCACTGGTATCCACGATGACTTGTTTGATTAATGTACATCTCTGTCATTTACACTAATCATTAATAGAAGCAGCAGTTATTATTAAGAGTATTGGAACCATGAGATCCTCTGGACACGAAGAGGAGAGCAAACAATCCATCCTTCTTTTTTATAACGGAGAGAGTATCCGAGTGTTACATCCCTAACGCCTCCGGCCTTTTCTAAACTATTGGATTTCTGTTGGGCTTTAAATATGAAAACTTTCACATCGTTGTTGGCCAAAGATTATGCACTCTGAAAGTGTCTCACTGTTGTGTTTGTGACCCCTCAAAGTTCTTCAGAGTGTCATACAGCTTTTGGCCTTTCAGCACTCGGGCCGTCTTTCAAAGATTATTAAACTCTGTTTATTCCATCGTGTCGATCACTCTGATTGGGTGCACCATCGCTTGGGAGGAACACTTGTGCGTCCTCGAGCTTATCATCTCTTGGCTTGCACTAAAAATCCATAATGTTTAACTTGGCTGAGTATGAATTTTTAAAAGCCACAGCCATCATCTTGAGGAGTCACGGAGGCCGGGGTCAACATGGCCCTGCAGAAAGGCTCCATGATGTGTGACCATCATCAGGAGAACCTATGCAGACGAGTATCTGCTTCACTTCTCCTGACATCGTCCAGCCTCTAACAAACCTGATGCTGAAGACATGAATAGATCCAATGTTTGGATCACAATAGAGATGACTCAGATGCAGAGTATGAAGTCCAACTGCTTCTGCTGCGAAGAATCCAAAAGGCAGCGAATCAAAACGTGCAGGTGTATGTTAGTTTGGCAGAAAGGTCAAATATAAGAGATTCTAAAACATTGTCTCATGCAGCACTTTGTTTTAATGGCAGCATGTTTCTGTAGATTTGACTCATTGTGTCGCAGCCTGTTTGTCCTCATTGCTGGCTTGCTGTCGCAGTGTATCTGCCCCTCTCAGCCACCGTAGTTAAACAACTGCATACAAGATCATATGAGTTTGAGGTCAGTTAATGATTTTAGTACAAAGAATCAGACGTAATAAAACCTCTCCTGCACATCAAGAAAATGTCTTTAGTGAGGCTCCATATCTTCTCAAAGGTTTTATCATGGAGGGAAGCTGGCTAAGAGAGTGATCGTCACAAGCTGCAGAGACCCTCGTCGTTTACTGACTGACGCAGGAACAAACGTGTGCAGAGAAGATCTGAGCAGAAGTATGTGAGAGAAAAAACATTCATCAAATCTTACAACAAACTCACATCAGGTCGTTGCTCCAAACCGAAGTAGTTAAAGAAGAGTGGACTGCTCTGATTTGTCTCTTTGCGCTTCCAGTGAGTATGATGATGTAATGTTGTTGTCGCACAGTGAAATATGATCTAGTGTTTTATTCTGAAAATTAACCGGATGTTTTTATGTTGCTTCCGTGTCTGACTTCCTGTCCCGCTTGAGCTGCTCTGTGGTAAATTGATGCTCAGACATCCTGCAGAAACAGAAGCCTTGTGTATCTGCTGCAGAGGACGCCGGACTGACGGAGCTGAGACGCAGCGCAGCGGAGCCAGTGGAAATCAGCTCTGCTAACGTGACGGAGCGGAGACGGACCGAACACTCATCTGGTGAAATTTAGCAGTTAGAAAGAGCAGACAGTTTCATCTCTTTTAAAAAACAGGCGTTAAGAAAGCAGCTTCAGGGAGTAAAGAACAAGTAGCGGAGAAGCTGTTTATTTCAATCACCATTTAAAAACAGGCGCCATAAGCTGCCGTCCAATCAGCGACCAGCCACCTGCAGCACAGAGAGAACACACGGAGTTACTTTACTGTATTCATGTAACAGAGTGATTCAAGCACAGAACCACATCTGTTCAACCAATCACTGAGTGTTTCTTTGTTTGGCTTGAAAAGGTCGTGCCTCTCATCTGCTGTCGACCAATAATATTCCAGAGATTTCAGTGATTCACGTGAGGAGGTCAATCCCATCGATCGTCCCGTAGTTTAATGAAACGTTGAAATGGATCCCATCATGTTGATGAAAGTAGTCGCACACTTCATATCGAATGAGATGTTTTATATTTTTAGTTTTTTCTTTGTGTCTTTGATGAACACGTTGTCGCATAAAAAGCTGAGCGGAGCATTATGAGCCGTTTTCTTCTTCAGCTCTTTGTCCTCTTCGAGAACGCCCCCCACATTCAGAGCCTCATTATTTTTACTTTGCAGAAGAAAAAACGGATGAAACCAAAGGACATCCTCCCTGTGTGAATAAATGAGCAGCTCACAGCCGGCTCTGTGTATCGACGCTCACACCATAATTATCATTTTTCTCTGTCTGTAAACAAAATCATTAGTGGGCCGTCGTAGGCTTCTGTAGTCGCTGTATTAGGGCCACTGATGACTTGTTTTGGTGTTAGCAGAGACATCAGCCTTGGAAGGATATTGGCATTAGAGCTGGGTAGAACCAGCCCTGATCAATTCTCTCTTAATGAGTTCTCCGCCCTTCTCTTCGGCTCGTATTTCCTTACTCCTCCGTGCTGTCTGCTGAGCTTGCTCTTCTGCATCTTTGTGGGGAAAAAAAGAAGGACTGAGAGCGGAGAGATGCCAAACCTGCTCGTCCATGAACCTTTAAAGGTCAGGAGATATGTCGGCAAACAGCCAGGGAACATTAACCAGTGAAGTCTCATCCTACTTTTTATTGGATTGTATCAGATGGGGCTCCCACTGGAATGAAGAAGCCTGTATCCAGAACCATCTGAAGGTAAATATCCCTAATGTTGACAGAGGGGATACAAAGTGATCTTTAATACTGACGGAGCAGGCCGTCGACTCAACAAAGTTATGACACAGATAATAACATTGTTCAGAAGAAGATTTTTGCTGGCAGGTGTCCCTTTTTCTGTGAGTCTTTATTATTCAATCAATCAATCAATCAATCTTTATTTGTATAGCGCCAATTCATAACAAGTGTTATCTCAAGACGCTTTATTCAGGTTTGTTCTCGTCATTCAGAGTTTTTCAAAGGATAATTCAGCTGATGGAGGATCCGCTATTTAATGGAAAAAATATTAAAAAAGACTAAATGTTGACATTCAATACTGATAGGAGCTGTAGAGCTTAACAGTAGTTTATGGCACTAACCAATCAGGTACTGGTGTACTGGTTTATAAAAACCCATCCTCACTGATGCAGTTAAATCCTCAGTTAGCGAAAAATGTCTTAGCATGACTTCCTTGTTTAATGCATTGTAACTGTTTACTGTCCGACATACAACCAAAAAAGCAAGAATGGAGTTGGGAAACATTCCCAGAATGCAGGCCTGCCCGTGGTTCCTAGGGTCTCTAAATGTACTATGGGAGGTAGAGCCTTCAGTTATCAGGCCTGCTCGTGGTACCTACAGTCTCTAAATGTACTATGGGAGGTAGAGCCTTCAGTTATCAGGTCTGCTCGTGGTACCTACGGTCTCTAAATGTACTATGGGAGATAGAGCCTTCAGTTATCAGGCCTGCTCGTGGTACCTACGGTCTCTAAATGTACTATGGGAGGTAGAGCCTTCAGTTATCAGGCCTGCTCGTGGTACCTACAGTCTCTAAATGTACTATGGGAGGTAGAGCCTTCAGTTATCAGACCTGCTCGTGGTACCTACAGTCTCTAAATGTACTATGGGAGGTAGAGCCTTCAGTTGTCAGGCCTGCTCGTGGTACCTACAGTCTCTAAATGTACTATGGGAGGTAGAGCCTTCAGTTATCAGGCCTGCTCGTGGTACCTACAGTCTCTAAATGTACTATGGGAGGTAGAGCCTTCAGTTATCAGGCCTGCTCGTGGTACCTACAGTCTCTAAATGTACTACGGGAGGTAGAGCCTTCAGTTATCAGGCCTGCTCGTGGTACCTAGGGTCTCTAAATGTACTATGGGAGGTAGAGCCTTCAGTTATCAGGCCTGCTCGTGGTACCTACAGTCTCTAAATGTACTATGGGAGGTAGAGCCTTCAGTTATCAGGCCTGCTCGTGGTACCTACAGTCTCTAAATGTACTACGGGAGGTAGAGTCTTCAGTCATCAGGCCTGCTCGTGGTACCTACAGTCTCTAAATGTACTATGGGAGGTAGAGTCTTCAGTCATCAGGCCTGCTCGTGGTACCTACAGTCTCTAAATGTACTATGGGAGGTAGAGCCTTCAGTTATCAGGCCTGCTCGTGGTACCTACAGTCTCTAAATGTACTACGGGAGGTAGAGTCTTCAGTCATCAGGCCTGCTCGTGGTACCTACAGTCTCTAAATGTACTATGGGAGGTAGAGTCTTCAGTCATCAGGCCTGCTCGTGGTACCTACGGTCTCTAAATGTACTATGGGAGGTAGAGCCTTCAGTTATCAGACCTGCTCGTGGTACCTACGGTCTCTAAATGTACTATGGGAGGTAGAGCCTTCAGTTATCAGGCCTGCTCGTGGTACCTACGGTCTCTAAATGTACTATGGGAGGTAGAGCCTTCAGTTATCAGGCCTGCTCGTGGTACCTACAGTCTCTAAATCTACTACGGGAGGTAGAGCCTTCAGTTATCAGGCCTGCTCGTGGTACCTACAGTCTCTAAATGTACTATGGGAGGTAGAGCCTTCAGTTATCAGGCCTGCTCGTGGTACCTACAGTCTCTAAATGTACTACGGGAGGTAGAGCCTTCAGTTATCAGGTCTGCTCGTGGTACCTACAGTCTCTAAATGTACTACGGGAGGTAGAGCCTTCAGTTATCAGGCCTGCTCGTGGTACCTAGGGTCTCTAAATGTACTATGGGAGGTAGAGCCTTCAGTTATCAGGCCTGCTCGTGGTACCTACAGTCTCTAAATGTACTATGGGAGGTAGAGCCTTCAGTTATCAGGCCTGCTCGTGGTACCTACAGTCTCTAAATGTACTATGGGAGGTAGAGCCTTCAGTTATCAGGCCTGCTCGTGGTACCTACAGTCTCTAAATGTACTATGGGAGGTAGAGCCTTCAGTTATCAGGCCTGCTCGTGGTACCTACGGTCTCTAAATGTACTATGGGAGGCAGAGCCTTCAGTTATCAGGCCTGCTCATGGTACTTACAGTCTCTAAATGTACTATGGGAGGTAGAGCCTTCAGTTATCAGGCCTGCTCGTGGTACCTAGGGTCTCTAAATGTACTATGGGAGGTAGAGCCTTCAGTTATCAGGCCTGCCAGTGGTACCTAGGGTCTCTAAATGTACTATGGGAGGTAGAGTCTTCAGTTATCAGGCCTGCTCATGGTACTTACAGTCTCTAAATGTACTATGGGAGGTAGAGCCTTCAGTTATCAGGCCTGCTCATGGTACTTACAGTCTCTAAATGTACTATGGGAGGTAGAGCCTTCAGTTATCAGGCCTGCTCGTGGTACCTACGGTCTCTAAATGTACTATGGGAGGTAGAGCCTTCAGTTATCAGGCCTGCCAGTGGTACCTAGGGTCTCTAAATGTACTACGGGAGTTAGAGCCTTCAGTTATCAGGCCTGCTCGTGGTACCTAGGGTCTCTAAATGTACTACGGGAGGTAGAGTCTTCAGTTATCAGGCCTGCTCATGGTACTTACAGTCTCTAAATGTACTATGGGAGGTAGAGCCTTCAGTTATCAGGCCTGCTCATGGTACTTACAGTCTCTAAATGTACTATGGGAGGTAGAGCCTTCAGTTATCAGGCCTGCTCGTGGTACCTAGGGTCTCTAAATGTACTATGGGAGGTAGAGCCTTCAGTTATCAGGCCTGCCAGTGGTACCTAGGGTCTCTAAATGTACTACGGGAGATAGAGTCTTCAGTTATCAGGCCTGCTCATGGTACTTACAGTCTCTAAATGTACTATGGGAGGTAGAGCCTTCAGTTATCAGGCCTGCTCATGGTACTTACAGTCTCTAAATGTACTATGGGAGGTAGAGCCTTCAGTTATCAGGCCTGCTCGTGGTACCTACAGTCTCTAAATGTACTATGGGAGGTAGAGCCTTCAGTTATCAGGCCTGCCAGTGGTACCTAGGGTCTCTAAATGTACTACGGGAGTTAGAGCCTTCAGTTATCAGGCCTGCCAGTGGTACCTAGGGTCTCTAAATGTACTATGGGAGGTAGAGTCTTCAGTTATCAGGCCTGCCAGTGGTACCTAGGGTCTCTAAATGTACTATGGGAGGTAGAGTCTTCAGTTATCAGACCTGCTCGTGGTACCTACAGTCTCTAAATGTACTATGGGAGTTAGAGCCTTCAGTTATCAGGCCTGCTCGTGGTACCTACAGTCTCTAAATGTACTATGGGAGGTAGAGCCTTCAGTTATCAGGCCTGCTCATGGTACTTACAGTCTCTAAATGTACTATGGGAGGTAGAGCCTTCAGTTATCAGGCCTGCTCGTGGTACTTACAGTCTCTAAATGTACTATGGGAGGTAGAGTCTTCAGTTATCAGGCCTGCTCGTGGTACCTACGGTCTCTAAATGTACTATGGGAGGTAGAGCCTTCAGTTATCAGGCCTGCTCGTGGTACTTACAGTCTCTAAATGTACTATGGGAGGTAGAGTCTTCAGTTATCAGACCTGCTCGTGGTACCTACAGTCTCTAAATGTACTATGGGAGGTAGAGTCTTCAGTTATCAGGCCTGCTCGTGGTACCTACAGTCTCTAAATGTACTATGGGAGGTAGAGTCTTCAGTTATCAGGCCTGCTCGTGGTACCTACAGTCTCTAAATGTACTATGGGAGGTAGAGTCTTCAGTTATCAGGCCTGCTCGTGGTACCTACAGTCTCTAAATGTACTATGGGAGGTAGAGTCTTCAGTTATCAGGCCTGCTCGTGGTACTTACAGTCTCTAAATGTACTATGGGAGGTAGAGTCTTCAGTTATCAGGCCTGCTCGTGGTACCTACGGTCTCTAAATGTACTATGGGAGGTAGAGCCTTCAGTTATCAGGCCTGCTCGTGGTACTTACAGTCTCTAAATGTACTATGGGAGGTAGAGTCTTCAGTTATCAGGCCTGCTCGTGGTACCTACGGTCTCTAAATGTACTATGGGAGGTAGAGCCTTCAGTTATCAGGCCTGCTCGTGGTACCTACAGTCTCTAAATGTACTATGGGAGGTAGAGTCTTCAGTTATCAGGCCTGCTCGTGGTACCTACAGTCTCTAAATGTACTATGGGAGGTAGAGCCTTCAGTTATTGGGCCTGCTTGTGGTACTTACAGTCTCTAAGGGCCTGATTTACTAAAGGTGTGTGTGTCTTCAAACGTGTGCAAACTTGATACCACCAGCAAAAAATGTGCTATCTGACGATCAGACACAGCGCTGGTCAGCTGTCTGGTGCTCAACAATAGCCCGAGTGGCGCGCCTGAGCGCCCGTGCCACAGAGGACACAGCTCGCACTTCCTGCGCAATGTATGACAATTCATTCAAAAGATGGAGAAAGAAAAGAGAGGCCCTGTTTAATGCCGAGGTTTTCTTATAATCCAAATGTTCTTTTTGTTATATTCAGATTTATCTGCTATAACTCGAACATACTGGACGTTCATTTGCCTCTCCCACTAATACCTATTTTGCGCTTGCAGTCATTCTGCTTTCCGTCCAAACTCTCCGTGATGTAATCCAGTAGAACACGGCCTGACTTAAATACTACCGCCTCCTCAAGGTTTGCACCCGTAATCATTCACGCAAAGTTTCTTAGTAGATCACCCGCAAAAAGCCCACCAACCAAACGTGCAATTTTATGGAGTGAACAGGTAATTTAGTACTCTTTAATTGGGATCTTAGTAAATCAGGCCCTAAATGTACTACGGGAGGTAGAGCCTTCAGTTATAAGGGCACTCTCCTCTGGAATCATCTAGCAGGGTCCGGGAGGCAGACACACACATACTTTTAAGAATAGACTTAAAACATATTAGGGCTTATAATTAGGGCTGTTGCAGTTATGGACCAGTTCCTAGTTTTGCTTCTATAGGCTTAGTCTGACGGGGACCTGGTACCTTGACACAGACTAAATCAACGCAATTAAATTAAATTAAGTTAACTTGAGCCACAGTCATTCAGTAATGGTAGTGGTCATATCACCACCATGACGGTTAGTCATGTATAGCTGTGATTGTTAAGTTACAAATCATTTCTCGATACCTGAGCAAATTCAGGAAACACTATTTAAACATCTCTGATCTCTCAGACTGTTTCACTGGATGATCATTAAAAGTGTGTATGTTTCAGGGTGTACCCTTTATACAGAGTAATCCTTTATTGAAATACCTTCTACATTTAGTGTCTAACCTTTTGTCCATATTCTTGGTAAACACATGCATGTCCTTGCTCAGTACTGTATTTAGTGCTTTTATTCCCTTGTGCTGAGCGTGCTGAAGGAGGATGAAGGCGTGGTGGAGAGTTTTTCACTGACTGATCATCATTTGAAGCAGTATTTGTTATGAACAATAGACCTTTGGAAATTCATGCTAGAAAAAATGAGCCTTTTTCTTATGAAAATATTGTCAAGGGAGTATCGTTATTCATGTGCTGGCTGGTTATTTTCTTTGAGGGATGAAAACCTGTAGTGTTTCCTTCTCTCTCTCACACACACACACACACACACACACACACACACACACACACACACACACACACACACACACACACACACACACACACACACACACACACACACACACACACGAACACACACACACACACACACACACACTCACACGAACACACACACACACACACACACACACACACACACACACACACGAACACACACACACACACACACTCACACGAACACACACACACACACACACACACACACACGAACACACACACACACACACACACACACTCACACACACACCCACACACACTCACACACACACACACACTCACACACGAACACACACACACTCACACACACACACACACTCACACACACACACACACACACACACACACTCACACACACTCACACACACACACACACACACACTCACACACACACACACACACACAGTCACACACACTCACACTCTCACACACACACACACACACACTCACTCATACGTACTTAGGCCACTTTTTGGGTCGGATGACAGAACACCCCACTTTAGGGGTAAATCAAAATTGCGCCGTTCTGTTAAGGTTTAGAGAGAAGATGCCACCATTTTCTGACGTGGAGGGATGCCACTATTACCAAAATCACTTTGTTTTGTTGATTAAAGCTTCTTTTTGACCATTATGATTTTTTACCTGCAGTTTGGGGACAAATATGATTTGTAAGCAACCTTTGGGGGACATGGGCTATACACAAACTCTGATCGAAGTCATCTTTGGGGTCTTGTTTCTTGCAAGCCAGAGGTTCCACACCTTGAGATTTGTCTAGCCCCCCTTTAGGGTAGTCATTTGTATTGGGGGAGAGAGCTTTCTGACATTATGTTAATACAACCTGAATCAACACAAAACATGTCGAGACAGTTGAAGCTATGACAAGTAAATGTTATACAGTAGATGTACCTGCGTGAACAAAACACAGAGAATAAGTTTAGAATAAGCCTCATTGATCTTTTATTAAGAAAAAGGGCAATTATTACAAATAAATTGGAAACAGAATGAGACAGAGAGAGAGACAGAGACAGAGACAGAGAGAGAGACAGAGAGAGAGACAGACAGAGAGAGAGAGAGAGACAGAGAGAGAGACAGACAGAGAGAGAGAGAGAGACAGAGAGAGAGACAGACAGAGAGAGAGAGAGAGACAGAGAGAGAGAGAAGGAAAGAGAGAGAGACAGACAGAGAGAGAGAGAGACAGAGAGAGAGACAGACAGAGAGAGAGAGACAGAGAGAGAGACAGACAGAGAGAGAGAGAGACAGAGAGAGAGAGACAGAGAGAGAGAGAGAGAGAAACAGAGAGAGATAGAGACAGAGAGAGGGAGAGAGAAACAGAGAGAGGGAGAGAAACAGAGAGAGATAGAGAGAGAGAGAGAGACAGACAGACAGAGAGAGGGAGAGAGAAACAGAGAGAGGGAGAGAAACAGAGAGAGATAGAGAGAGAGAGAGAGAGACAGACAGAGAGAGGGGGAAAGGGGAGAGAGAGAGAGACAGAGAGAGAAGGGGAAAGGGGAGAGAGAGAGACAGACACATTTCCACTTCAAACATCTTAATAACCTGATTTTTTTTTCTTTTAAACATTTTTAGACTTAATTTGTTGATGCTAAACTGAACATTGTTTGGCTTTCCTTTTTGATGCCCACTTGGATCAGTCTGTCTTGAACTGTATCTCTTTTTCTTCCATGCTATGAACATTGCAGATAGTGCAGAAGTGCTCGTCTGTCTCTTTAGGGCAGTGATTCTGTTTCTTACATGATTTTTCACATCTGTCCATGTTCTACCTTTCAGTGCCAGTGTTTCACTGTGTAGACAAACCATGCAGTCGTGTTTTGCAGGAACAGTGAAAGTTCTGATGAACTTCATCAGGTGTTTCTCGACAGCTTTAACTTCTCCTGCTTCCCATTTGCGCCTGCGTTTGTCTGCTGGTTCTGTGAAAGACAGAATAAATGCAGCTTTATGTAAAAAATACTGTAAAACATGCAGATCCAGCCATTATCAGTTTTAATTTCTTTTTTTAATCAGTTTTTATAACATTTTACCATTTTTTGTGGCAATTCCATCCAAGTTTTTGTGACATTTTGATCAATTGTCATGAAATGACAGGAGAGGAGTTCTCTGTACTGTGGGTTAAGATTCTTTACCTGGTAGAGGTGGTAACCTTAAAGGGAAATTCCGTTTCTTTTTAACCTGGGCCCTATGTTTACATGTTAGGCACATGAAGCTGTGACATACATGCAGCAGTTTTAACGCAATCCTGTGGAGCAAGTGCATCAAGCAAAGTTACGTCCATTAAAAGTGTCTTTTTTTTGACTTTGGAGATAAATATCTCACAATTCCTCTCGCGTATGATTTTCAGACAAAAGACTTCACCTAGACCAGACTGTTTCCAGGTCAAGTACAGGTTACTCTCAGTCACTCTTGTTTCCAACCCTTAGCATAACAATATCAGCAAGTCAGTGGCAAAAACAGACACTTTTAATGGACATAACTGTGCTGGATGCACAGATGCACGTTTAAACTGCTGCATCTTTGTCGTTGCTCCAGGCGGAGAAGATCTACTGGATTGATTTCAAGACCCACCAAGAGTATGAACTGCTTTCACTGCATGTAAATGTTTTAGAAAGTGTAACACCTAAAAATAGGAAATAAATATGTCCATTCTATATAAATGTGAACTTCTGTATGGATATTAGCTTCATAGCATCATTCATGACCTTGCCCTTCCTTAAGTCTAATATAGAAAGGGTACAGTATCATGAAGAGAAAGGACACAATGAACCATCATTCTCTTAGTGCTGCGTGATGCAAGTCTTAACCTTGTATAGGAGGAGTAGCAGCAGGTGGTAGTTCTGAAGATGGAGGAGTCTCCGTGCCGGGAGGTACTGTATGTGGTCCATGTCATCTTCCTCACCTGAAGAGTCACTCGAAGCCTCCTCACCTTCATTGGAGTATGGCACTGTCTCTGGCAAAGCACATGACAGGCTTTTATTAACAGAACTCAGAATCTCACAGGCAGAATCCAGTGTAGCAGTGGTTCCCAAAGTGGGGGTCGGGACCCCCTGGGGGGTCGCGACACACTGTTAGGGGGGTCGCGAGATTCCTTCCAAAAACATTTAAAAATGGAAAATGGTTAAAATTGCATATTTCACCTAGCAGAGAGATCGTATAACTGGGCTACTGTGTTTATTCCATCATGCTGCAGTTTATGTTAACACACAGACGCGTCTCCCCCTCAGACCGGGATCACCGCTAAACATGACAATGAAACTTAAGAGTTAGTCCGTTAAAAGAGCTCTATCCCAGTTATATACAACTCTTTGAGATTTGTCCAAACCGACAGGGCTCGAGAAACAGTTATCTGAAGAGTTGGCAAAGTTAATGTTTGTAGCCTACTTCAGATGGCGACACAACGAACCGTTTTAACGAGCCCAAGAGACGTTAAACAGTCTGCAGAGAGTCACACAGAGCGGAGCTCAGACAGTCACTGATGGGAGATGTAACCCCGGTGTTTAAACTGATGCTGTCGATGTGTTTCTGCTCTCTCTCGGTTTCTACAAGTTACTAACAAGCCTCTCCACCTGAAGCTCACCTGTTGTGATAACGGAAACGAGAATTAAACGATGTTATGAAACGGAGGGAGGTGATCATATCCGCGACTCCGCGAGGTCCGGACCTCGGTGGTTTAAAAAAATGTTTGAATTAGTACAATCATTGATTTCCATGCATACTGCTATAACTTATAAGTGATGTCACAGTGTCCTCTCGGTCAGTGTGCATCATGCAGGTGAGAGTGAGTAACCATGGTGACTGTATGTCTGTCAATCAACAATGCCCCGCCCCCTCTATGAATAAAACTCTTCTAACAGTAAAACTTACTTTGACCATGTGTCCCAGAATGAACACATTCTGTATAATGTTTGAAGTCCTCATGTTTTTAAATGAATGATAACTGTGTGAATGTACCTGAACACTAAAATAGATTTAAAGACACAAAAGAGGAAACAATACTAAATCATTATTTTTAAGTGGAGCAGAAAACCCTCAAATTGTGCATAAAAATTGATCAGAATGTAGGAAAGACATTTCTGATGTTAAAAATGTTCAGGGGGGAGACCCCCAGACCCCCAACAAAGACATTTTTAAACAGACTAAACTTATCATCACAGTTTTTGTGCATTTAAAAACATTATACGAGGTAGTAAGTGGTTGAACTGATCAGTACATTTTTAAGATCAGTATGAAAAAAAATCGTGATATGATATTTTTTCTAATTTCACCCAATAATTTGAAAATGATGGTGTTTGGGCTAATATGTGGTGTTCTAATGCCAGTGTTTGGATAGGCCTAATAGTGTGTGTGGCTGTGTGAAACCAGCATGTATATACAAATGATTAAAGCCCCACTGGTCAGTTTTGTAAGGTAGGAGGATGGATGTCTAGAGAATTAAGGTAGTGTAAGATGAATGCATACTTTAAAGGTCCCATATTCTGCTTGTTCTGGTTGTATATGCTCTTTAGTGTGTTCTCCAGGTGTCTTGTGCATGTTTAGGCACATCTATGTGCAAAAATTCAAAGTCCGCGGAAACGCGGCTTCTCCTTCCTCCTCCTGTTAGCAGTAGCAGTAGCTGCATGTATGTCGATGACGATGATGTCACTGATCCAAGCCCATTGGCTCGTTGTGGCAAGCACAAGCTCATGCTGAACATTAGCTACATTCTCAATATGGTAAAAGGGGCGTAACATTTCCGAGACTTGTCCGAACGACTGACCAATTACAACAGAGCAGATCGGCCAACCAATCAGGTCAGACTTGGCACACGTGGGGACCCTGCTCGGGGGGATTCAGAGCGTAACAAACACAGGCAGATGAGACGGGCTGCATCGATCATCAGTACATGAAAACAGACTCTTTTTTCGAACATTAGCGATTGTGAACGTACTTTAGTAGGCACATACATTAGATATATGAACCCCAAAAAGGGCAAAATATGGGATCTTTAAGGTCCAGACATCAGAAGAATGATGCATTATAATGTGAGCACAGTTTGTGTACCAAACATTAATGATGGCGGACACGTTCCTCGAAAGTTAAACCTGCTGAGACACCAATACATAAGCCTATCTATACAAATGGGGACACTCTACACACATACACATACTTTATGAGCCAAATTGGGGACACTCATGTAATCAGACCCCTTCATCACCAATACATAAGCCTATCTATACAAATGGGGACACTCAACACACTTACACACTTACACATATTACCTGAACCAAATTGGGGACATTTATCTGTTTGGACCTTCTTTCCATCAATATCAGTAAGCCTATATTAACAAGTCAACACAGGCCACTTTGCCAGGCTGGAAGTAAAGCTAAGCAGAGCCGTCCTCTCTGAGATTTAGGCATACATAAAGATTTGGACTAGCTTTGCATGTGGGGGAAGATTCTATTTTGAAGAAAATAGGAGAAAAGGCACGAGTTTGTTGTTTAAGGACTATATCCTCATACAGCAAGATCAGTTGAACTCAGTTTGTCTTTGTTGTTGCAACGTTACATACCTTATTGACATTGAAGGACAGTGGTTCCACATGTTCCACAGGATCCAGTGACTGATGGCTGCTATTTAAGTTGTCATCCACTGATGGTGTAGCCATAGGAGAAGTGGAAATCTGCTAATCAACAAAGGAATAGTATTAACACACACTCCAACAACAAACCAGCATGTATATACAAATGATTAAAGCCCCACTGGTCAGTTTTGTAAGGTAGGAGGATGGATGTCTAGAGAATTAAGGTAGTGTAAGATGAATGCATACTTTAAAGGTCCCATATTCAGCTTGTTCTGGTTGTATATGCTCTTTAGTGTGTTCTCCAGGTGTCTTGTGCATGTTTAGGCACATCTATGTGCAAAAATTCAAAGTCCGCGGAAACGCGTCTTCTCCTACCTCCTCCTGTTAGCAGTAGCAGTAGCTGCATGTAACGCTCGGTTCTAGCCCCCCTCGTTGAAAAGTGCAGTGTGATATCACACTGCGATGATGTCACTGATCCAAGCCCATTGGCTCGTTGTAGCAAGCACAAGCTCATGCTGCACATTAGCTGCATTCCAAATATGGTAAAAGGGGCGTAACATTTCCGAGACTTGTCCGAACGACTGACCAATTACAACAGAGCAGATCGGCCAACCAATCAGGTCAGACTTGGCACACGTGGGGACCCTGATGTGGGGGGATTCAGAGCGTAACAAACACAGGCAGATGAGACGGGCTGCATCGATCATCAGTACATGAAAACAGACTCTTTTTTCGAACATTAGCGATTGTGAACGTACTTTAGTAGGCACATACATTAGATATATGAACCCCAAAAAGGGCACAATATGGGATCTTTAAGGTCCAGACATCAGAAGAATGATGCATTATAATGTGAGCACAGTTTGTGTACCAAACATTAATGATGGTGGACACGTTCCTCGAAAGTTAAACCTGCTGAGACACCAATACATAAGCCTATCTATACAAATGGGGACACTCTACACACATACACATACTTTATGAGCCAAATTGGGGACACTCATGTAATCAGACCCCTTCATCACCAATACATAAGCCTATCTATACAAATGGGGACACTCAACACACTTACACACTTACACATATTACCTGAACCAAATTGGGGACATTTATCTGTTTGGACCTCCTTTCCATCAATATAAGTAAGCCTATATTAACAAGTCAACACAGGCCACTTTGCCAGGCTGGAAGTAAAGCTAAGCAGAGCCGTCCTCTCTGAGATTTAGGCATACATAAGGATTTGGACTAGCTTTGCATGTGGGGGAAGATTCTATTTTGAAGAAAATAGGAGAAAATGCATGAGTTTGTTGTTTAAGGACTATATCCTCATACAGCAAGATCAGTTGAACTCAGTTTGTCTTTGTTGTTGCAACGTTACATACCTTATTGACATTGAAGGACAGTGGTTCCACATGTTCCACAGGATCCAGTGACTGATGGCTGCTATTTAAGTTGTCATCCACTGATGGTGTGGCCATAGGAGAAGTGGAAATCTGCTAATCAACAAAGGGATAGTATTAACACACACTCCAACAACAAACCAGCATGTATATACAAATGATTAAAGCCCCACTGGTCAGTTTTGTAAGGTAGGAGGATGGATGTCTAGAGAATTAAGGTAGTGTAAGATGAATGCATACTTTAAAGGTCCCATATTCTGCTTGTTCTGGTTGTATTTGCTCTTTAGTGTGTTCTCCAGGTGTCTTGTGCATGTTTAGGCACATCTATGTGCAAAAATTCAAAGTCCGCGGAAACGCGTCTTCTCCTACCTCCTCCTGTTAGCAGCAGCAGTAGCTGCATGTAACGCTCGGTTCTAGCCCCCCTCGTTGAAAAGTGCAGTGTGATATCACACTGCGATGATGTATACTGATCCAAGCCCATTGGCTCGTTGTAGCAAGCACAAGCTCATGCTGCACATTAGCTGCATTCCAAATATGGGGGGGGGGGGGGTTCAGAGCGTAACAAACACAGGCAGATGAGACGGGTACATGAAAACAGACACTCTTTTCAAACATTAGCGATTGTGAACGTACTTTAGTAGGCACATACATTAGATATATGAACCCCAAAAAGGGCAAAATATGGGATCTTTAAGGTCCAGACATCAGACGAATGATGCATTATAATGTGAGCACAGTTTGTGTACCAAACATTAATGATGGCGGACACGTTCCTCGAAAGTTAAACCTGCTGAGACACCAATACATAAGCCTATCTATACAAATGGGGACACTCTACACACATACACATACTTTATGAGCCAAATTGGGGACACTCATGTAATCAGACCCCTTCATCACCAATACATAAGCCTATCTATACAAATGGGGACACTCAACACACTTACACATATTACCTGAACCAAATTGGGGACATTTATCTGTTACAGAGAATTGCAAATTCATGAATAAGAGCATGGTTCAAAGATCACAAGTGCTGGGTTATCCACCTGCCACCCAGCAACTTAAAATACAATTAAAGTTAAATTTATTTCTGGCTTTACCAGCTATAACACTAAAGCATTGCATCATGTATTTAATGTAATGGTACAAGATTTTATTCTTTTAAGATCTATTAAATTATGGCAAAAGCATGTTATTTTGACATAGCCTACCTGTTAAGTTTTGAATGCAGGAGTTGTGCTTTAAAAACTGTCAAATGTGTAATATTATTCTTAAAAACAAATCTGAATCACTTTTCCATCTCTCATTATCTGTCATCTGTAAAACAGGAGGTGTTAGTCCTCTCCACCTTACACTGAAACACATTTAGAAATGTACTCTACAATCCTTTCCCTCTGATATAATGTTGATAAGTATGCCTGCCTGTTCTTTCACTGCCATTAAAGTTCATGCAGCTGCGCACGCACCTCGGCATTTAAATGGATGCTACACAAGCTAAGCTAACTTTACTTAGCAAGGCAGAGGGCTAAACCATTGAAGTTAGGAATAATGAATGTCTTTAGCAGGTCAAAATGACGCTGAACTCGCTTCATTTTATGTGAATATGTTTTACAAAAGCGCTGACATTCAACAGTTACTTCAGTATTTACCTGTAATCGTCGCGTCTACCTTCACATGTGCTGCTGTAATGGTGAACCTGTCCAACTACGACGGAGCGAGAGGGGGCGGGGCCTGGGGGGTGGAGGGGGGGGGGGGGGCCGAGGGGGGATTCATGGACTTGAAATAATATTCATAACTTCTACATGCTAAAACACATTAGTTAAAAAAGGAAAAAAACAAAAGAAAGACATTATGAAAATGTAATCCTAATCTGTGGGGGGGTTTATCATTAAACAAACTGATCCGGTCTGTAAGCAGTAATGTAACACCCTTTCAAAATAATATTTCCCAGTCTGTAAGCAGTAATGTAAAACCCTTTCAAAATAATATTTCCTGTTCAGAGTTAGTTAACTTCACATCATTCTGCTCCTTTTATAGAGAATTTGGGGTTGTGGGCAGTGAGTTTTTAGGGGGAGATAGCAGGTCAACAATAAATGTCACATTGAAGTGGTGTGCGTCATCTGAAAGCTGGAGATGTGAAGATGAATTTGAGATGCAGCTCAGCACTGTGTGTCGAGATGTTCTGGTCATAAATCTCTAATAAAAATTACTTAATCAATTAAGTAAATCTGTTCAGGTGTATAAGGGTTCAGAACATTAATGTATGGCTTTCTGAAGTCCATTTCCAGCTCAGCTATGTCCCAGAAGTGGTTGTAGCAAGTATGTACAGTCAATGGTTTTGTTTAATGTTAGCAAGTTTAGTTTGGTGAAACTATTCAGTCAGCTTGGCCATAAATGGTTAGTCTAACATTTTACTATGGTCTTACAGTTATTAAACCAATGTTCCAAACACATGATAGAAGAATCTACCAAGATCAATTGAGAAATCTGATTATTGCAAACTCACCTTGAGGTGTTGCACCATCCCACATGGTGGAAGATCTGACTCCTGCGACAGTAGAGTGCTGAGCTGCAGGCATCTCGGAATTTAGGATTTTCCAATGTCAATCAAATCACAGTTCCGACTCAGAAACCCGGACAAAAAAAATCTTCCTTGACTTTGACGTGAATCCGTTTTCTGACATCACATTACAATGGCAGCACACTTGGAGGAGCATATCTTAAATAGTAAACCATCCACCAAAAGGTATGAGGAAAGGAGATAATAAGGAAAACTTTATTTGCCTGTATTTATTTCTAGTTATATATACTTTCAGAATGTCAAGACACACGGAGCTCTTTCACCAGAGAAGAGCTTATGAACATAAGAGCTACAACTCCACCCGACTTATTTCCCACTTTTCTGACGGAATCCGTGGAATTATTGGATATTCTGGTCAAAGGTGCCCTCACCTTTGTCGGCGCTGTGAGACGACGAAGGAGAAGACGGAGGGCTGGAGCGCTTGTGCGTCTCCGCCAGCGCGGACTACGCTTCAGTCATGAAAGAAAACGTGTCTTTTTGGCTCATGCTCAGGCCATGAAACCCCTGGAGGTCTGAAAAGGTACACGAGTGTTGAGATTGGGCTCAATATCAAGCCTGTAAATGTTGGTCCAAATCAGTGAAGGAATCTCTGATATTTTGACCCTAATTGGTTATTGCGGCCTGTTGGACATGAAAGGGTTAATCTTCCAAACTTCAAGAGGCTGGCCTCTGGGCCCCTGTGAAGCTAGGAGGCTGATATTGAATATGCAGACTCAGGGGGGGCCCTAATAGTTGTGTGAGAAATTTGGAGTCCATCAGCCCACAAATTAGGAAGAGGGTCTCACTCTTCTGGCATGATGGTCTCTGAGTGTAAGAGGATAACAAGACCTGATTTTCCAGAAATGGACTGGGGTAAAAAATTTTCTACTGGAACCCCGTGGCTGATTTTTTAATATGTTATACTACACTCCATTCGGAGCTGAACTGTGGTGGTTTGGTGTCTCTACGACCTTCCTGTGCCCCCTGGGACCATGGGAAACTTGCACAAGTCTGGACTTTGAAGCCCCATAAACCGGCCATTATTTCTTCAAATGAGCCGAAACTTTTGGAGGCCCTTCAGGTCCCCTCCATAAACAAATGGTTTCAAGGGCGTGTCTCTTGGTGGTCCCTGGAGCTACTTCCTGTTTGGGAGAGAATAGGAAGACGGTTCCAGCAGCATATGATTTTATAATTTTCAGAGGTCTCACAGCCCAAGTTTCAGCTCTCTAAGTGTTTCAGAGGTCAAAAGAGAGCAAAAGAGCAACAGTTGTGAAAAAACATGTCTTTTTGGCCCGTGTTCATGCCTCGAGGCCCCTGGAGGTCTGAAAAGGTACATGAGTATTCACATAAGACTCAATATAGAGCCTGTGAATGTTGGTCCAAATCGGTTAAGGAATCTCTGAGATTTTTACCCTTTTTGGCCTTTTTGTACATTAAAGGGTTAATCCTCAACTGAGAAACAGGTCCAGGTTCAGGCCCCTTTTGAGCTAGGGGTCTGATATTGAATATGCATACTCACTGGGTGGCCTATTACTTGTGTGTGACATTTGGTGTCAATAGACCCACAAATGAGGGAGCAGGACTCATTTTTTCCTGCCTGACGGCCTCAGGCTTCATCACTACTAGTAGGCCTCAGGCAGGCAATCAAGATCTGGGAGAGAATAGCAAGACGGTTCCAGCAGCATATGATTTTATAATTTTCAGAGGTCTCACAGCCCAAGTTTCAGCTCTCTAAGTGTTTCAGAGGTCAAAAGAGAGCAAAAGAGCAACAGTTGTGAAAAAACATGTCTTTTTGGCCCGTGTTCATGCCTCGAGGCCCCTGGAGGTCTGAAAAGGTACATGAGTATTCACATAAGACTCAATATAGAGCCTGTGAATGTTGGTCCAAATCGGTTAAGGAATCTCTGAGATTTTTACCCTTTTTGGCCTTTTTGTACATTAAAGGGTTAATCCTCAACTGAGAAACAGGTCCAGGTTCAGGCCCCTTTTGAGCTAGGGGTCTGATATTGAATATGCATACTCACTGGGTGGCCTATTACTTGTGTGTGACATTTGGTGTCAATAGACCCACAAATGAGGGAGCAGGACTCATTTTTTCCTGCCTGACGGCCTCAGGCTTCATCACTACTAGTAGGCCTCAGGCAGGCAATCAAGATCTTGGGGACTACATAGCAGGTGTTCCAGACATCAGAAATGTTGTGGGCAGTGAGATGAATTACTGGATCAATTTTCAAGGGTCTAGCCCAGGGGTGGGCAATTATTTTTTCCCTGGGGCCACATGAGAAACAGAAAATATTGTGGGGGGCGGGCCAAAAGGCTGAACTCAATTCTGCATAATATTATATGTATTTCTTTATAAAAAGCAGTAAATAGCATTGTTTTGACAAGCTGGTACGAGTAGGCTAGACTGCAGGTCAATGAGTTCCAGCTGAACATCACTGGGTTCATTATCCACACTGCAGGTAAAGGGAGAGGAAATCATGTGCATTTCATCCTCGATTGTTCTGAGATCTTCAAATCGCCTTGAAAACTCACCATGCAATGCTCCTAACATGGATGAGTACCTGCGGAGGAGATCAGCTGATGGTGTGACTTCTTTCAGGGTTTGCATGTGAGAGTGTTGCTCTCCAGTTGGCTTGAAAGAAACTGCATCTTTCTCATGAAAGCCTTTACCAGGCTCATAATGCCGACTCAAATTGTAGTCCTTAAAGACCGCGATCTGCTCCCCGCAAACTAAACACACGGCTTTACCTCCGACTTCAGTAAACAAATACTTAGCAGTCCAATTTTTGTTGAAAAGCCTGCATTCGGCATCTACCTTTCTTTTTTTTAGCATGA
>CM036548.1:175000-197500 GCA_020745685.1 Tautogolabrus adspersus | reverse complement strand
TCTGTTAGCATGTAGAGATGTTCCCTCTGTTAGCATGTAGAGATGTTCACTCTGTTAGCATGTAGAGATGTTCACTCTGTTAGCATGTAGAGATGTTCCCTCTGTTAGCATGTAGAGATGTTCACTCTGTTAGCATGTAGAGATGTTCACTCTGTTAGCATGTAGAGATGTTCACTCTGTTAGCATGTAGAGATGTTCACTCTGTTAGCATGTAGAGATGTTTCCTCTGTTAGCATGTAGAGATGTTCACTCTGTTAGCATGTAGAGATGTTCACTCTGTTAGCATGAAGAGATGTTCACTCTGTTAGCATGTAGAGATGTTTCCTCTGTTAGCATGTAGAGATGTTCACTCTGTTAGCATGTAGAGATGTTCACTCTGTTAGCATGTAGAGATGTTCACTCTGTTAGCATGTAGAAATGTTCACTCTGTTAGCATGTAGAGATGTTCACTCTGTTAGCATGTAGAGATGTTCCCTCTGTTAGCATGTAGAGATGTTCACTCTGTTAGCATGTAGAGATGTTCCCTCTGTTAGCATGTAGAGATGTTCACTCTGTTAGCATGTAGAGATGTTCACTCTGTTAGCATGTAGAGATGTTCCCTCTGTTAGCATGTAGAGATGTTCACTCTGTTAGCATGTAGAGATGTTCCCTCTGTTAGCATGTAGAGATGTTCACTCTGTTAGCATGTAGAGATGTTCACTCTGTTAGCATGTAGAGATGTTTCCTCTGTTAGCATGTAGAGATGTTCACTCTGTTAGCATGTAGAGATGTTCACTCTGTTAGCATGTAGAGATGTTCACTCTGTTAGCATGTAGAGATGTTTCCTCTGTTAGCATGTAGAGATGTTCACTCTGTTAGCATGTAGAGATGTTCACTCTGTTAGCATGTAGAGATGTTCACTCTGTTAGCATGTAGAAATGTTCACTCTGTTAGCATGTAGAGATGTTCACTCTGTTAGCATGTAGAGATGTTTCCTCTGTTAGCATGTAGAGATGTTCACTCTGTTAGCATGTAGAGATGTTCACTCTGTTAGCAGCAGGGTGGTGAGTGAAGCCAAGCGTCTTTACTCTGAGAAACTACAAAAACAGTTCTCAGACAGAGACGCTGGCTCAGTCTGGAAGGGTCTCAGTCAGCTCACCAGCTATAAGAACCCTGTAAGTGACCTGCGCCTTGCCAATGACCTGAACGAGTTTCACTGTTGCTTTGAAAGACAATGGGACAGCCCGGAAACCAACGACTCCACTCCACAACTCACCTCCCCCACCACAGCAGGGACTCAGGACTCTCAACGACTGTCCGCCCCAACACCCCAGCGACACCTCTTTCAGTCACTGAAAGAGATGCAAATAAGATCTTCAAGAGACAGAACCCCTGCAAAGCAGCTGGACCAGACTCTGTCTCTCCCTCCACCTTGAAGCACTGTGCTGATTAGCTGTCTCCAGTCTTTACAGACAATTTTAACACCTCATTGGAGACATGCCACGTGCCAGCCTGCTTCAAGTCCTCCACCATCATCCCTGTCCCCAAAAAACCAAGGACCACAGACACACTCTGTATTTTTAAGAAAATACTTAAAACATTCCTTTTTGATAAATCTTATAGTTAGGGCTGGCGCAGGTGTAGACCAGATCCTAGTTATGCTGCTATAGGATTAGACTACCGGGGGAACCTGCACCTTGAGTTCTTATCTCTCCCTCTCCCTCTCTCCGTCTCTCCCTCTCTCTCTCTCTCTCTCTCTCTCTCTCTCTCTATTTCTCTCTCTCTCTCTCTCTCTCTCTCTCTCTCTCTCTCTCTCTCCCTCTCTCTCTGTCTTTCTCTCTCTCTCTCTCTATATGTGAGATCATGTTATTGCATGTCGCTATCTGTAAATCTCAGTAACTAACCACATCATTTCCTGGGAGCTCCTGAGCTCTCTTAGGTTCCTTGGGATTGTTGGTGGACTGTCTACCTGAACAACACCCCCCCACCCCCTTGTTCCCTATCCCTCTTCCTGCATCTTATCCCATCTCCCACTATCCCTTTCCAAGCCCTGCACAGTCTGGTCCTGAATAAAGGTCTCATACTGTAGTTCTGAATAAAGACCAGTCTGAAGGTCTCATACTGTAGTTCTGAATAAAGACCAGTCTGAAGGTCTCATACTGTAGTTCTGAATAAAGACCAGTCTGAAGGTCTCATACTGTAGTCCTGAATAAAGACCAGTCTGAAGGTCTCATACTGTAGTCCTGAATAAAGACCAATCTGAAGGTCTCATACTGTAGTCCTGAATAAAGACCAGTCTGAAGGTCTCATACTGTAGTTCTGAATAAAGACCAGTCTGAAGGTCTCATACTGTAGTTCTGAATAAAGACCAGTCTGAAGGTCTCATACTGTAGTCCTGAATAAAGACCAGTCTGAAGGTCTCATACTGTAGTCCTGAATAAAGACCAGTCTGAAGGTCTCATACTGTAGTCCTGAATAAAGACCAGTCTGAAGGTCTCATACTGTAGTTCTGAATAAAGACCAGTCTGAAGGTCTCATACTGTAGTCCTGAATAAAGACCAGTCTGAAGGTCTCATACTGTAGTCCTGAATAAAGACCAGTCTGAAGGTCTCATACTGTAGTTCTGAATAAAGACCAGTCTGAAGGTCTCATACTGTAGTTCTGAATAAAGACCAGTCTGAAGGTCTCATACTGTAGTCCTGAATAAAGACCAGTCTGAAGGTCTCATACTGTAGTTCTGAATAAAGACCAGTCTGAAGGTCTCATACTGTAGTCCTGAATAAAGACCAGTCTGAAGGTCTCATACTGTAGTCCTGAATAAAGACCAGTCTGAAGGTCTCATACTGTAGTTCTGAATAAAGACCAGTCTGAAGGTCTCATACTGTAGTCCTGAATAAAGACCAGTCTGAAGGTCTCATACTGTAGTCCTGAATAAAGACCAGTCTGAAGGTCTCATACTGTAGTTCTGAATAAAGACCAGTCTGAAGGTCTCATACTGTAGTTCTGAATAAAGACCAGTCTGAAGGTCTCATACTGTAGTCCTGAATAAAGACCAGTCTGAAGGTCTCATACTGTAGTCCTGAATAAAGACCAGTCTGAAGGTCTCATACTGTAGTTCTGAATAAAGACCAGTCTGAAGGTCTCATACTGTAGTTCTGAATAAAGACCAGTCTGAAGGTCTCATACTGTAGTCCTGAATAAAGACCAGTCTGAAGGTCTCATACTGTAGTCCTGAATAAAGACCAGTCTGAAGGTCTCATACTGTAGTTCTGAATAAAGACCAGTCTGAAGGTCTCATACTGTAGTCCTGAATAAAGACCAGTCTGAAGGTCTCATACTGTAGTCCTGAATAAAGACCAGTCTGAAGGTCTCATACTGTAGTTCTGAATAAAGACCAGTCTGAAGGTCTCATACTGTAGTTCTGAATAAAGACCAGTCTGAAGGTCTCATACTGTAGTTCTGAATAAAGACCAGTCTGAAGGTCTCATACTGTAGTCCTGAATAAAGACCAGTCTGAAGGTCTCATACTGTAGTCCTGAATAAAGACCAGTCTGAAGGTCTCATACTGTAGTTCTGAATAAAGACCAGTCTGAAGGTCTCATACTGTAGTCCTGAATAAAGACCAGTCTGAAGGTCTCATACTGTAGTCCTGAATAAAGACCAGTCTGAAGGTCTCATACTGTAGTTCTGAATAAAGACCAGTCTGAAGGTCTCATACTGTAGTTCTGAATAAAGACCAGTCTGAAGGTCTCATACTGTAGTTCTGAATAAAGACCAGTCTGAAGGTCTCATACTGTAGTTCTGAATAAAGACCAGTCTGAAGGTCTCATACTGTAGTCCTGAATAAAGACCAGTCTGAAGGTCTCATACTGTAGTCCTGAATAAAGACCAGTCTGAAGGTCTCATACTGTAGTTCTGAATAAAGACCAGTCTGAAGGTCTCATACTGTAGTCCTGAATAAAGACCAGTCTGAAGGTCTCATACTGTAGTCCTGAATAAAGACCAGTCTGAAGGTCTCATACTGTAGTTCTGAATAAAGACCAGTCTGAAGGTCTCATACTGTAGTTCTGAATAAAGACCAGTCTAAAGGTCTCATACTGTAGTCCTGAATAAAGACCAGTCTGAAGGTCTCATACTGTAGTCCTGAATAAAGACCAATCTGAAGGTCTCATACTGTAGTCCTGAATAAAGACCAGTCTGAAGGTCTCATACTGTAGTTCTGAATAAAGACCAGTCTGAAGGTCTCATACTGTAGTTCTGAATAAAGACCAGTCTGAAGGTCTCATACTGTAGTCCTGAATAAAGACCAGTCTGAAGGTCTCATACTGTAGTCCTGAATAAAGACCAGTCTGAAGGTCTCATACTGTAGTTCTGAATAAAGACCAGTCTGAAGGTCTCATACTGTAGTTCTGAATAAAGACCAGTCTGAAGGTCTCATACTGTAGTCCTGAATAAAGACCAGTCTGAAGGTCTCATACTGTAGTCCTGAATAAAGACCAGTCTGAAGGTCTCATACTGTAGTCCTGAATAAAGACCAGTCTGAAGGTCTCATACTGTAGTCCTGAATAAAGACCAATCTGAAGGTCTCATACTGTAGTCCTGAATAAAGACCAGTCTGAAGGTCTCATACTGTAGTCCTGAATAAAGCTGGACATCTGGCCTCAAACTGAACAACGCACCATGACGTCACACTCAAAGGGACGGGCGCCATCCACGATGGAAGTGTGACGGTCCTCTTCAATACGCCTGAGGTGGAGCCACTGAAACTATGCACCACGTTCATTTGAAATCCACTTCACCTACGGTGATGACGAAGGTACAGAGGTCACCGCGCTCAGGTCCTGTGGGGCCTGAAGTAGTGTGTAGTCCCTGACTCCTAATATCAGCCTTACATGTGTTCTCATGATTTGGCTGATCCAGTGTAATCTGTAGAAACGGTGGCACTACTCCTTTATTATATGCAGCTAAACTGTCGTCCTCTTTACGCCTTTCCATGGAGCCCTGGTTAGACCTCTTGTCTGTTTTGTGAATCTGTTATTACATTTCCTCTTGTCACTTTCACTTCAGGCATCCATACATTTACATATTTTATGTGTACCTGCCTCCTCTCACTCACACAGAAACCCACAAACCTTTCCACACACCCACATGTTATTTCCATCTCCGGATACCCTGTGCAGATTGCAGCGAGGGAGCACACACTTTGCATAATACAGAATCTGAAGGCATTTAACAAATAAGTAATACAGACCTTCCTGCTCTAACAGGGGAACAAGGAAGCGTTTTAGAGAGACTCTTATTCCTGAAGGAACGCATACTAACAAAACACCTTTACCTGACACAGTGCAACAAACATTTCTGCTCATATTTATTCCACCGTGTTCGACAGCAGCACCCCGAGTCGACCTGCAGTAAAGTCTTTAGCTGTTTCCTCAGCTGAAGCACAATTATTGGATGAATCCCTCCACCTACACTGTGTCTGAAGAAGCAGACGGCTGAGTTAAGACCACCGCTGTTCACTCCTCCGTGTACACGAATAATCTGCACGCTTGATCCTTTAAATCCTCACCTCACACGTCGTACTGTTGTCCTCTGACCGTCTGCAATCATGGACACGAATAATAACCAATGAAACAAACTCTGTGTCTCTAAGTGCAGCACTGAGAATGATCACACTTTGTTTAGAATGTATTCTGATGAGTCTCCACTGCGACTGGTACTTTGTGTATATGATCGCCCTCTGCTGGGGCCCCTGCAGCATCGAGTGGTGCAGCCCGTGCATCGTTGTCAGTCCGCACTATGCTGTCCTCGTGGTAAGTTTATGTGTCACAAACTTTGCTAAATACTTTAAAATCAGTTCTTTTTTCTTGATACAAGTCATTTTCATCCGTGTCACATGTTTGAAAAAATCTGTAAATGAATATCAAACATTTGTGTGACCAGAAGGATTTGTTATCGAGTAAATTAGACTCACCATGATGTTATGCTTTGCTAGCTGAAGTCGTAGCTTCACTCCTGATCTCTGAGATGTTCCTCTCTGTCAAGAGGAGGCCAAGACACATCATGTTCTGGACACTGTAGGCTCTCTCTCACGCTGGGAAGAGGTCCTCAGTCGGTCATAACTAAAAAGCCTAAAATCATAGACGTTAATTGGTCACATTTCTGCATGTAAATATAGAACTATAGAATACAGGAAGGCTCGTGGGCCAACCTCAGGACAGGTTATTCCCCTTACATAAACCAGCATAAATCCTCACACAAACAAATCCCTGAATGCTGGACTACAGGAGCCATCATCTGCTTACAAAGTAAGACCTAAAACAGGAAGGTTTTTCAGAGGGCTTGAGTCAGTGACCTTTAGCCTCGCTGTGATTGGCCACGCTGGGATAACATGCGTTTCCACTAATGCTTCACAGCAGGAAGTAGCTGCACTAAGAATAGAGAGAAGGCTCCGTTTGTCCACACCTGTGTCTGCTCTGTCTCACTTCTTTTGTAGTCTTTACCTGGAAATCTCAACTCTATAGTTTAATGATGCTCCTGTGTCATTTGTTCTGGTGACAAATTGTTGTTCTGGAAATTCAGTTCAATAAATGTGACCCAATCTGGCGAAATGAGTCGACTCACAACGTTCTAATTTGAGATGCGGCCGATTACATTAATACACATTGAAAATATTGATTTTTTTTTATCTTGTATGAAAGAAAAGGTATTCAAATATCATCTTCCAAAGTTTCATCCTCCAGATAATTAAATAAAGGTACTTACATGGCTATTTAAGTTGACTTACAAATTTCAAATCTTACAAAAAATGCAAGAGATAAACCCTAACCCTGATTATCTTTACGGCTCCCCTCGTCTGAACCGAGGATTTCCCCATGTTCTGGGTATCCCCTGAAACGTTATGATCTCTGCTGTCCACATATGGTGTTAAACATCTGATGAAACTAATCAAAACGCTTAAAACATTTACACAAATGCTCATAATTGGCCAGTCAGGAGCCGAATCTCAGCCTAACTGGCGCGCGATTGGTCCAGCTATGTGCCTGTCAGATTAGCAGCGCTCTGTTTAATGCTAGCTAGATTTACTTTTAAAAGCCCTCCGAAAGTTTACCTAAAGTTAGTGATTTGTGTCGATTCCATCGTACCAACGTTTTATGGTAGTGTGTAGTGCTACGTGTGAAAATGTCATCGTCAAAAGAAAAGACAACAGCCAAAGCTCTGAACTCCATTGACGTATCCAATGTGTGTTCTGCTGCTGGATGAAGCTCGTCAGTGATATTTAGGATGTGATCAAGTGTCTTCCTCTGATGAAGGAAGTGTCAATAACAGTGATGTCGATGATGAGACTCTGGAGCATGAAACCCCCGGTATTAAAGACGTACTGAAGACGACGACGACAATTTGGATGAGGATGAAAACTTCTTGAGTGAGCGTGTCACTGACTTCAGAGAAGTTGAGAGGGCGATACAGGGAGTGTGTGTGTGTGTGTGTGTGTGTGTGTGTGTGTGTGAGTGTGTGTGTGTGTGTGTGTGTGTGTGTGAGTGTGTGTGTGTGTGTGTGTGTGTGTGTGTGAGTGTGTGTGTGTGTGTGTGTGTGTGAGTGTGTGTGTGTGTGTGTGTGTGTGTGAGTGTGTGTGTGTGTGTGTGTGTGTGTGTGTGTGAGTGTGTGTGTGTGTGTGTGTGTGTGTGTGTGTGTGTGTGTGAGTGTGTGTGTGTGTGTGTGTGTGTGTGTGTGTGTGTGTGTGAGTGTGTGTGTGTGTGTGTGTGTGTGTGTGTGTGTGTGTGTGTGTGTGTGTGTGTGTGCAGTGAATAAAAACTGAGACAACGTGAAAATACGTGCATTATGTTGAAATGTGTGAAAGCTAACCAATGAAGAGCCACGATTTAAATCATTCAATGAACTTTGTTTATGATCTTCAGTTATCACCGACATCTGTTTCATATCAAAGATGTTTTATATCAGAGAGATGTTTTATATTATAAAGATGTTTCTTAAATATCTGTGAGTGTTTGAGGGCACACAGAGGTGGACTTGTTTTCCTGATCACTGTAAAGTTGGAGTGTCACACCTCTTATAAATTTTGCGGCGCAGTTTCCACCAACTCTCAGCAGAGCATGTTTTCACTCTGTCACTTGTGATGATTCTGTACAGTGAGGCTGACTGTTAGAGGAAGAGATGATTTCTCCTTTAATGACTGAATAATGGATCATGTAAATACAAACAGCAGCGACACACAGAGAAGCTGTTTACTCTGCGGCGCAGTTAGGGGAACATTTAACCCTTCGTTCAGTGACTCACACGGAGTCTTTTTGACTCATTTACACAGATTCAGTGAATCTGAGGAAACATAGAGACAGTTGCTATATGTTTTGATCAGGTCTAACAGGTCCAGAGGCTGTGCTGTCCTTCAGTAAGTCAGGCCCTGAAAGAGAAAATGACCGGACATTAATGCAGTCAAACCCGTTAGAAAAGTGTCGATATGGATGAAGATACAGATCATTAAGGAACCTCCATCTTGGTATCTATATCAATACTCTTCTAATAATAAACAGAGAGGTTGTTGTGGCTTCTGCCTCACTTGTCATAAAGTGAACTGGACCAAAGAAACCTACAACCCGTTACCCAGACTGCCCTCTGTGGCCCAACACGCTCCACGTCGTGGATTTTCTGACGAGTTCAGTCCCCAAGATAACAAGAGGTGTCTGACTCCTTGGACTCTCTCCTCTCTGCTTCGACGCTGACGGGCTCCTACACAATCTGAGCTGACAGAAACATGAGGCGGTGGGGACCGGGGGGGGGGGCTGTAATGTCATTTGCCTGGAGACTTTGTAGACTCCTTGCAGAATAAGCTTCAGTGCTTCTATTTGAACAGGCTTCAGTTTGAACACAGCAGCTTTTAAAGCATCAACAAAAGGAGTCTGAATGCAAACGGCAGCGTTTGACCGTAAAAGCCTTTACAACGCACTCAAATGCTGTTTTTAAGTGTTTCCTCACATTCTGTGGAGTCACGCTTGAAATATGCACGCTACCAAAATGATATAATGGTTGGCAAAGCTTTCATTCAACATTCATGAGACAGGGCTCCCCAGACACAGCGTTCAGACCTGACATCCAGCATGAAGATGTTCCAGAGGCTGCAGCTGCTGAACTCCTTCATTTAGCATTAATCGCTGTCTACACACCAGGAAGTCTGCCTTTGTTATCTTCATGAAGCTTTCAGAATAGAAAACTTTCCGCCTCGCCACATCTGTCAGCTGTGTGATGAAGCTCGTCATCCCCTCAGGAGCGACAGAAATACCAAACGACTCCGTCACATTCATCAACACTGTTCACACCTTCACAAAGTGTTCATTAAAATTAGCAGGAGAAGAAGACATTTGGTCTCCACAGTCGGGTCATGGATCGCTTTCAAAAGCTGTTACTTTATTTTGAAGGAGAATGTGTTCTCTTCCCTGATTGGATACTGCCAACGCAGTCTCTGAGCAGTTTGTGAATATGTTGCAGGACTTTGTGCACATTAACAGGAAATGTTCATATTTGCGTCTGTGAACCATCTCACCTGTTACAGGTGTTTTACGCAGGTGAGACACGGATCCTGATGTGTGAAGATTTCTGTTGGCTGACGTGTGGACTCAAGTCAGGACTCCACTTCTGAGATGTACTTCCTCTTTTACTCTGAAGGTCTGTGAGTGTTCCATGTCAGAGCTGAATGCTGTGAGTATTAATTTTTCATAAACTTAAAGGTGGAGTCATAGACATTCCTCCTGGGCTCAACGACCCCAGAAGCTCCGCCCACTGCAGGACGTAGTGCGTCCGTTTACTGCTTGTACCTACACTGCAAGCTAACGCACGCTAGCACAAGCTAACCGCCGGTGTTTGTCACCTGCCTGTCCAACAGGAAGCAGACCAACTCCACGTCCACGGGTAAAAGCCAACACAAGGTTCACCCTCGTTTTAGAACGAGCTTTATCCGCTTGGTGTTTCTCCTCACTGTGATTATATTTTCTCTTCTTTGCTGCTACGTCCACGTCCGTCATATTCACCGGTTTGAATCTCGTCCAATCCCTGAATTGTATCTACTCCTAAACTCACCTGCTGCGCTGTCATTGGCTGGAGGAAACACACCAGCTCCGCCCAGAAACGTCCCGAGTCAACCAAAACAAACCAGAACAGTAAAATCCAGTCAGAGGACAGGGTGTCTGCAGACACAGACACCAGCACACATGTACGGAGGCCCAGAAGGGACGATGGAGCAGCTTTACTTTAGGAGAAGTCTGTATTTTATTTTGAAGGAACAAGCTGCTGACTCCATGTTTAACCATGTAGTCTTTATAGTAAGTCATTTGTAATCATTCAGGAGGTCGTCTGTGAACTTAACCCTTTACCAACCAGCCGTGTCTCCCACTTGTAAAGTCTAACTGAGTCTGCGAGCTCCCCTCCATATTAACTCCTGCATGTGTCTTTGTATTTGTGCTGCACAAATCTGCTCCTGAGGGTTCTGCCATCTTATTTTTCTTTCCATTATTTTGGCGTGTTGTTTGCTTCCTTTTCTAATTCCAACATGTAGAGGCTTTCTGAGCCATTTCACAACCACACACACGCATATACAGTATATATATACATATAAATGAATGAAATAAATGGTGGATAAGATTAAACTTTGAGAGAGAGGACAGTGAGGTATGAGGAGTCAGAAAGGAGCAGAGCGAGGACACCTCACACATCTCTGCAGAAACAACACGTTTAAGTCTGAACAGAACAACTGTTTCCTTTGTGCTCTCAGATCACAGATAGTGTGCTCCTCCTCCTCCTTCTCATTTAGATAATAATAATCCAGCATCGCCTTTTCTCATAAAAAGTTCTCTAGCAGAAGAACTGCAGAGACTGTTGAGCAGCTTTCATGTGGTGCAGACGAACATGTAAAAATAGAAGTGGAAGATGAGGCTGGGCCGGAGACAAAGCCACGAACAAATAACGAGCGTGGAGTGGAGCCTGAGAGGAAACACGAGCGCAGAGATTGATGTCTGTTTCTTCTTCACTCGACGTCTCTCTGTGACTCACCGACAGCAACGACTCGGCGCTTCAATCCCCTCCAGATTCAAACTCTTCTCATGTGAAGCATCTTAGTATTTTTATCCTGTGTTACAACGTTTGAGTTCAAATGATGTGAAAGTGACGTGAGAAGGAAACTTCATTAAGCTCTCCTTCTCTCACCAACACTCGGACGTACATGTTTATACGTGATGTTGATTCCAAATTAAAGCAGCGACATTCATCAAAATCAACACTGAGAAGAGTCTCTGAGAGAACGTCTTAAAGGGCCAGCATCAATATATCCACGTCTTAAAGGGCCAGCATCAATGTATCCACGTCTTAAAGGGCCAGCATCAATGTATCCACGTCTTAAAGGGCCAGCATCAATACATCCACGTCTTAAAGGGCCAGCATCAATGTATCCACGTCTTAAAGGGCCAGCATCAATACATCCACGTCTTAAAGGGCCAGCATCAATGTATCCACGTCTTAAAGGGCCAGCATCAATACATCCACGTCTTAAAGGGCCAGCATCAATGTATCCACGTCTTAAAGGGCCAGCATCAATACATCCACGTCTTAAAGGGCCAGCATCAATGTATCCACGTCTTAAAGGGCCAGCATCAATACATCCACGTCTTAAAGGGCCAGCATCAATGTATCCACGTCTTAAAGGGCCAGCATCAATGTATCCACGTCTTAAAGGGCCAGCATCATTGTATCCACGTCTTAAAGGGCCAGCATCAATGTATCCACGTCTTAAAGGGCCAGCATCATTGTATCCACGTCTTAAAGGGCCAGCATCAATGTATCCACGTCTTAAAGGGCCAGCATCAATACATCCACGTCTTAAAGGGCCAGCATCAATGTATCCACGTCTTAAAGGGCCAGCATCAATACATCCACGTCTTAAAGGGCCAACATCAATGTATCCACGTCTTAAAGGGCCAGCATCAATGTATCCACGTCTTAAAGGGCCAGCATCAATGTATCCACGTCTTAAAGGGCCAGCATCAATACATCCACGTCTTTAAGGGCCAGCATCAATGTATCCACGTCTTAAAGGGCCAGCATCAATACATCCACGTCTTTAAGGGCCAGCATCAATACATCCACGTCTTAAAGGGCCAGCATCAATACATCCACGTCTTTAAGGGCCAGCATCAATACATCCACGTCTTAAAGGGCCAGCATTAATATATCCACCTTTAAACAACAGGAACAGCTCATCGGATGTCTCCAGCTTTAAGCAGTAGACATATTTTAGAAAATGTCCGACACACGATGATGATGAGGAAGCTACTGAGGGAAGATCACGTAAACACTAGGCGTGTCCACGACTAAAGATTTACAGAGTGGAACTTGATTGATCTGATTTCTCTTGTAGTCGACTGATCGCTTAAAGTTTTGTTGTTGTGACTAAGTGTGGAGGAAAGAGGAAGAGCAGGAAGGAAGTAAAGCTGAGGACAAACAAACGCAGCGGGAACGACACGATCCTAAATCATGAGAGTTCAAACTGGCGTGCTTTGTTAACGGGAAAAAATAACTCGTCACAAGTCTCTCTGTTGGTCCTCCTGTGATGGAAGTCTCGCACAGATTGAGAAAGTTATTTCTGATCTTAAAGACAGAAGTAAGAAAACATGACCCAAACGTCCACGAGCACAGATCACATTAACGTTCATGATAAAGCTCCAGCCTCTCTTTGACTATTACAGACAACTTGTTGCATTGCTTTAGAAGCCTTTAGTAAGAGATTATTTCATCTCTGACCTCCCCGTGTGATGTCTGCCCCCTTAAATAAGAACCAATGAAAATAAACCTCATTTAAAAAACCTCTACAGAAGCAAAGCAGTAAATGAGATTAAAGAGGTGTGGGACAATCAGACATCTCAAGGACACTTTTGGTTTCCATGCAGGTCACTCGTGTGATGACGCGCTCGCCATCAGGATCACCTTCACAGTTTATAGCAGCAGCCCTGAGGGGACGGGCCGGCCCCGGTCAGCTGCTCTGACGGCTTCAGGGAGGCTTCTGTGGGCCGCCTGCTCAAAGAGTGCCCTTCATTTCTAGACAGCGTGCCCTTTTTAAAAATACAATCATAGATAAAGAGTGAGTGGCAGCTCAACGCTCGTCGCTCCACATTGCATCACATTCACTGACAAACAGCCTTAAGGGCCTCCGTTCAGCTCTCTCATCCTGCTTTAAATTAAAGCCACCACAGCAGTGTGGGCGAGGAGCACACACCTGAGCTGCAGTGTTAATTGTTCATATATATTTTAAAACGGCTCGTCTCATGTGTCAGGTCAGGTGACCTGTTCACGTGTAACTACAGTCACAGTTTGTCCTTAAAGTGCTACAGCCTGTCCAACAGGAAGCAGACCAACTCCACGTCCACGGGTAAAAGCCAACACAAGGTTCACCCTCGTTTTAGAACGAGCTTTATCCGCTTGGTGTTTCTCCTCACTGTGATTATATTTTCTCTTCTTTGCTGCTACGTCCACGTCCGTCATATTCACCGGTTTGAATCTCGTCCAATCACTGAATTGTATCCACTCCTAAACTCACCTGCTGCGCTGTCATTGGCTGGAGGAAACACACCAGCTCCGCCCAGAAACGTCCCGAGTCAACCAGAACAAACCAGAACAGTAAAATCCAGTCAGAGGACAGGGTCTCTGCAGACACAGTCACCAGCACACATGTACGGAGGCCCAGAAGGGACGATGGAGCAGCTTTACTTTAGGAGAAGTCTGTATTTTATTTTGAAGGAACAAGCTGCTGACTCTGTGTTTAAATGAAGGTTGAGCCTGAGTGAAGAGCTTAGACTGAAGCTCCTCAGACCAACACTTGACTTTACACAAAATGAAGCATTAGTGAATAAGAACATTTAGATGTAACCTTTAATCCAAATGAATAAAGGAAACACGTGGTTCTCTCCTGTGCTGACATTCAGCCACAGCTGCTCTCTTTGTATCCGATGAGCCGTGTGGTGAGAGGCGTCAGGTTTACCGGAGCGTGACAGAGTCTGACCTCCTCAGCAGGTCGTGCACACCCTCACCGTGCTATCCTTGCCGTCTGCTCTTCCTCCATAATCTCCAGCAGTGACGAGCGAGGTGAAGAAGAGCAGCAACACTAAGACTTTATTTTATATCATCTGAGAGCCTGAGTGCACTCAGACACACAATACTTATTAAAAAGTGTTTCTGTGCTCAGCGTCCTGAGCTCAAAACACCCTGGCCCTTCATCACTGCGCTGTCAGTGGAAAATAGTTCAACATTTGGAAACATCACTTCTCCCTCACTGACCAGACCTCTCCTATCCTTTCCTATCGTGTCATGTTGTATGGTATGGTATCCTATCGTGTCGTATCCTATCCTATCATGTCATGTTGTATCGTTTCGTATCGTGTTGCATATTGTTGTATCATATCGTAAGCCGCACGGTTTCAGGAAGTAAAATTACTCGTTGTTCATTTATTGATCCATTGGTTCAGTTTAGAGTGAAGTAAGTCAGCGGTGTTTGTGGCTCCCTGAGATTAATCCCTACACATTCTGGTTCTCTACATATCGTCCATCTTTTTCTCAGAGTTTCAGAAGTGGAACAATTCTGCTGAAAGGTGGCACGAGAAATCTTTTCATTCTGCAGCAGAACAATGACAGCCGACCTTTTGTGTCTCAGCTGACTGCATGTTGGTCTGTGTGACCCCCTCACCAGTCCCTCCATGTGGTCTATGACCCCCCCCCCCCTTTAATGAGAAAAACAGACTGAACCCTGTACCCAGGGACCACGCTCCACATCAACACACTCTGGATTTAAAGGCAGTGCAGCCGAGGTTCGACAAGAACTCCCTGCTGCAAATTATTAAAAATGTTGCTTCATTATGTCGGACACCTTATCAGCTGCACCTGACCCTCCACCTCCTCGTCCTCCTCCTCATCCTCCCCCCTGTCCTCCTCCTCCTCGTCCTCCTCCTCCCTGTCCTCCTCCTCCTCGTCCTCCTCCTCCCTGTCCTCCTCCTCCTCTTCCCGTCCTCCTCCCCCTCCTCCTCCTCCTTCTCCCTGTTTTCCTCCTCCTTGTCCTTCTTCTTCTCCTCCCCCTCCTCCTCCTCCTCGTCCTCCCCCTCCTCCTCCTCCTCCTCCTCCCCCTCCTCCCCCTTCTCCTCGTCCTCCTCCTCCCCCTCCCCCTCCTCCTCCTCCTCCCCCCTCCCCCTCCTCCTCCTCCTCCTCCTGGAGGGAACCCAAAGACAATCAGCTGAGGTGGAGTGTGTTTCTGTAATGAAGGAGACGTCTTCTTCTATATTTATATATAAAGTTTTTGATTTATTATAAAAAGTCTTCTTGTGTTTTTTGTCACATTCTGTCCGTTCCTCACTCACAGCTGCGGCTAACCTCGCCTAACATTACCTAGCTTCCCGTTCGGTCCATTTTCTGCCCCCCCGACGCCTCCCACCATCTGCAGTCCCTTGATCCCCACACCTGCCTGCCCACCTGCTTCCTGCGCTCTCATTAGTCCCTTATATATTCTCCTTCTACCACAGGTATTTGTTGGATGGTCTGCTCTGCAGCTTTAGCAGAGTGTGAAATGTCTTCTGATCTGTGCTTCTTCTTGTCTGCGTGTTCTCCCTGCTCTACTTTTTTATCCCTTTGTCACACATCTCCTTTGTTCAGAGTTGCTAACAGAGGGGGGGGGTGGCATTTCCATACCCCCCCAGTTATAATATGGAGAGAACGGTTCACTACTGGCCTTGTTTTAGATCCTCACATATACCGTTCACGGCTGCAGTCCTGCTGAGCCCACACGTTCTCAGCCTCACTAATGACGAGCTCCTGTAAGGGTTTAACATTCCAACGAGATACCAACAGATTCATAGAGGAAGAACACGCTGGGTGAATCAGGACTTTAACTCTTTCATGTCAAACACAGTGACAAAGGGAAGAACTGTATGACATCATAAATCATAAGACGATCGCACTCTAATCACGACTGTGTCAGAGTATCTCTGTTTTCACTGTGAATGAGCCAATCACAGTAAAGAACCCTAACCCAATCCTATCCACACAAAGAAGCTCTCGTTTATTCAGTGTGTTCATCTGGAGGACAGCAGGGGGCGGTGTCATGGTTATTATGCAGAGAGAGTTTAAACTTCAGCAACAGACACAATCCACAAAGATAACTGCTGCTATCTTTGTGTGCTTTGGTCTGATTGGGATTATTTCCTCTGTTACCATGGACGCTGCTGTCCATCATTTCGACCTCTGACCTGCCGCTTTGCAATGTGGGAAATAACAAGAAAAGGAGACTGGTCTGATGCAGACTGTAGATTTTTTCAGAATCAGTACGACATCTGGGTATTTTTGTTAAACTGCAGATCTCACATTTGCTCACATACTGCATTTTGGACCAATCAGGATGGACCACTAGTATAGGAGGAGGTTTAGAAAACAGCCACAGTCTCACCTGAACACGTGTGTGTGTGTGTGTGTGTGTGTGTGTGTGTGTGTGTGTGTGCGTGCGTGCGTGCGTGCGTGCGTGCGTGCGTGCGTGTGCGTGTGTGTGTGTGTGCGTGTCTTCACTCACTCCGTGATGTGAAGACACACTCGTCATAGATATGAATAAAAACATATGAAAGACATGAGAGCAGGAGCAAACCACAGCAACAGACTGTTTAATGGAACTGCACAAGGCAGAACATCGGGTTGAGAAGCAGGTTACCTTTAAGTCGAGTAAACGCTTGTCTTGAAGGCAGCGAGGGGGATCAGGTGTGAAAGTTGAACCAGCTTGTTTTACAGCGGAGCTTTCAAGCAGACTATCAAAGTGCTGTTGGCTGTCTTTATTCCACTTCATGTCTAGTTCCTGCTGAAAAGACGCTTTGCAGAGATCGTCCCGCTTGAAACTGACGGGTTCACTCTTTATTTCATTAGCCTCAAACCTTTGTGAAAGAATTAAACATCGTCAAAGAGAGAAATTGTTCTTCAGAGAGATTAACTGGAGATATGTGGGTAATATTTACTGTAAAGTAAATCAAAGTTAGAGGCATGGCGTCTTCATACAGACAGCCCGGGGATCTCTCTGCTCCCCGATCAGGTTGTACTCCTTTGATAACTCAGGAAGAAGATCGTCTGATTATATTCAGCCGGATAAAACAATCACACAAGTGTACAGAATACGGGGAACTTCTTCTGGATTCATTCTGTGCAGAAAGAACACAATTGGCAGTTCAAATGAACCTGACGTCAGTGACCCCTGACCTCTAGCCCACAATTGGATGGATTGTTGTGACAACTTCATCAACACATTCATTTCCCCAACAAGATAAGCTGTCTTCACTCAGGTGATCCATCATTTTCTCCCTGTGCCATCCAGGGGCCTTTCCAGTGCGCCTGATCGAGACCTGAGCTAATCAGACCTGTTTGATTTTTTTGAACCAGGCTGTAAACATGTTAATGTCTGCTGTAAAAACAGGCTTTTTAGAATGGGTGTGTATGTGACTTCCTGTGCTTCTGCAGCCAGCCTCTAGTGGACACTCCAGGAACTGCAGGATTTTGCACTTCAGCCTCGGCTCCAAACCCCGAACTTCGAACCACTGGTCTCAGCGAGTCATTGTGTCCCTGATTGTGCCAGTCTCCCGGGTTTACCATGTAACATAGCACATTTGTATTTTTGCTGCGGGATAAAAAGGTTTCCTCATGTGTTGGAATGTAGGAGGCTGTTTAGAAGACGTGTGCTCTTCAGGTGAGAGGGTCGTGAATGGGCGCAGTATTTCTTCTTTGAGCTCGTTCTTTTTAAAGCATATAAAGATCAGTGAGTGCTGCACACGGCTGGATTTATCTCTTTATCTCTTCAGCTCATCGGCCTGAGAGTGTCTACTCAGTGAAAAAGCTGAAACATGAAAGGACAGGACTCCTCTTTGAGCTGAACTTACTGAAAATATCTTTTTATGTGGTTTTGTTCCATTCCCATTTGCTGATCATATAATACACTTATATAATACACAGCCCTCATCTCTATTTATATACAGAATCTAGTTTAATCAGAGATGACTGCTGGTCCCTCCTGATTTATAGGCTTTAAGGGGCAGATACACTGGACTGACCTATGAGGGGCAGATACACTGGACTGACCTATGAGGGGCAGATACACTGGACTGACCTATGAGGGGCCGATACACTGGACTGACCTATAAGGGGCCGATACACTGGACTGACCTATGAGGGGTAGATACACTGGACTGACCTATGAGGGGCAGATACACTGGACTGACCTATGAGGGGCCGATACACTGGACTGACCTATGAGGGGCCGATACACTGGACTGACCTATGAGGGGCCGATACACTGGACTGACCTATGAGGGGCAGATACACTGGACTGACCTATGAGGGGCCGATACACTGGACTGACCTATGAGGGGCCGATACACTGGACTGACCTATGAGGGGTAGATACACTGGACTGACCTATGAGGGGCCGATACACTGGACTGACCTATGAGGATCAGATACACTGGACTGACCTATGAGGGGTAGATACACTGGACTGACCTATGAGGGGCAGATACACTGGACTGACCTATGAGGGGCCGATACACTGGACTGACCTATGAGGATCAGATACACTGGACTGACCTATGAGGGGTAGATACACTGGACTGACCTATGAGGGGCCGATACACTGGACTGACCTATGAGGGGCCGATACACTGGACTGACCTATGAGGGGTAGATACACTGGACTGACCTATGAGGGGCCGATACACTGGACTGACCTATGAGGATCAGATACACTGGACTGACCTATGAGGGGTAGATACACTGGACTGACCTATGAGGGGCAGATACACTGGACTGACCTATGAGGATCAGATACACTGGACTGACCTATGAGGGGCAGATACACTGGACTGACCTATGAGGATCAGATACACTGGACTGACCTATGAGGGGCCGATACACTGGACTGACCTATGAGGGGCAGATACACTGGACTGACCTATGAGGATCAGATACACTGGACTGACCTATGAGGGGCAGATACACTGGACTGACCTATGAGGGGCAGATACACTGGACTGACCTATGAGGGGCAGATACACTGGACTGACCTATGAGGGGCAGATACACTGGACTGACCTATGAGGATCAGATACACTGGACTGACCTATGAGGGGCAGATACACTGGACTGACCTATGAGGGGCAGATACACTGGACTGACCTATGAGGATCAGATACACTGGACTGACCTATGAGGGGTAGATACACTGGACTGACCTATGAGGGGCCGATACACTGGACTGACCTATGAGGGGGCAGATACACTGGACTGACCTATGAGGATCAGATACACTGGACTGACCTATGAGGATCAGATACACTGGACTGACCTATGAGGGGTAGATACACTGGACTGACCTATGAGGGGCCGATACACTGGACTGACCTATGAGGATCAGATACACTGGACTGACCTATGAGGGGTAGATACACTGGACTGACCTATGAGGGGCAGATACACTGGACTGACCTATGAGGGGCAGATACACTGGACTGACCTATGAGGGGTAGATACACTGGACTGACCTATGAGGGGCAGATACACTGGACTGACCTATGAGGGGCAGATACACTGGACTGACCTATGAGGGGCAGATACACTGGACTGACCTATGAGGATCAGATACACTGGACTGACCTATGAGGGGTAGATACACTGGACTGACATATGAGGATCAGATACACTGGACTGACCTATGAGGGGTAGATACACTGGACTGACCTATGAGGGGCAGATACACTGGACTGACCTATGAGGGGCAGATACACTGGACTGACCTATGAGGGGTAGATACACTGGACTGACCTGTGAGGGGCAGATACACTGGACTGACCTATTAGGGGTAGATACACTGGACTGACCTATGAGGGGCAGATACACTGGACTGACCTATGAGGGGCAGATACACTGGACTGACCTATGAGGGGCAGATACACTGGACTGACCTATGAGGGGTAGATACACTGGACTGACCTATGAGGGGCAGATACACTGGACTGACCTATGAGGATCAGATACACTGGACTAACCTATGAGGGGCAGATACACTGGACTGACCTATGAGGATCAGATACACTGGACTGACCTATGAGGATCAGATACACTGGACTGACCTATGAGGGGTAGATACACTGGACTGACCTATGAGGGGCCGATACACTGGACTGACCTATGAGGATCAGATACACTGGACTGACCTATGAGGATCAGATACACTGGACTGACCTATGAGGGGCAGATACACTGGACTGACCTATGAGGGGCAGATACACTGGACTGACCTATGAGGGGTAGATACACTGGACTGACCTATGAGGGGCAGATACACTGGACTGACCTATGAGGGGCAGATACACTGGACTGACCTATGAGGGGTAGATACACTGGACTGACCTATGAGGGGCAGATACACTGGACTGACCTATGAGGGGCAGATACACTGGACTGACCTATGAGGGGTAGATACACTGGACTGACCTATGAGGGGTAGATACACTGGACTGACCTATGAGGGGCAGATACACTGGACTGACCTATGAGGGGTAGATACACTGGACTGACCTATGAGGGGTAGATACACTGGACTGACCTATGAGGGGCAGATACACTGGACTGACCTATGAGGGGTAGATACACTGGACTGACCTATGAGGGGTAGATACACTGGACTGACCTATGAGGGGTAGATACACTGGACTGACCTATGAGGGGCAGATTGGATTAGTTTGCTTAGGTCCTGTAGGGGACACGTAATAAGAACAAAATTCATTGTTAAACATCATTCCATGTATTTGTGAGACGCCTCATTGGCAGACATTGATTAGTGTCCTTCTCCCTGCTCTTACACGTCTACTCTGAGCGTCTGCTTTCAATGTATGTTAACCCTAACAGTAACATAAGGTGCAGACGGAGTCTGTAGACACACACCGCCAGTCTTTTCCTCTTTATGAAGTTTGTGTCATTAAAGAAAAGAGAAAAGAGTCAATGGAGAATCACCTTCACTCCTTTTTTCAGGACCAAACGACGGGTGTGAAGACGATTTCTGACAGTTATTAGTCAGGATTTAGTGCAACATGTACTTTAGTCCTACATGACTTATTATTCGCAGACAAATCACTGACATGGACATGCACGTCTTACGGTTTGGACTTGATTGAGCTCATCTGATTGATGTTTCTCTCTGATCACAGCTGCAGGAAGAAGATGCAACCGTCAGAAAAACCTCTTTGGAGCATGGTAAGCTGAACTAAACCTGTCTTCTAATATGACTCCAGACTCTGGTTTGAAAGAGAGAGAAATCAAAGTGCTCTGATGTGTTTTCAGAGGAATCCAGGAGAAATCGATGGAGCTGAAATGTCGTTTTCACACCAAACTGCTGCGTTATTCTGGAGGTTTATAGAGCTGGAACTGTGAAGAGAAAAACACAACCTGGTTCATAGTGCTGCTTTTATGGCAGCCATGAGTTCAGAGGAAAGATGACCTAAATATGTTGTGGCAATCGATGGATGCTCTGAATGCTTTTATTTCACACAGCATGGACTCATTGAAAAGCTTTGTGTTCTTAATGGAGGGAAGAAGCAGGAATGGGATCGTGTGCCTCGTGAGGCGGCTTTGTGTTCCTGCTGGACTCCCTGAGCTCCGAGTGCTCGAATGACAACAGGAAACACAAGACAACATGCTTTCAGAGATCATCCTGGTGGTTTCTTAGCATGTCAGATATGAATGCTTCTGTCTCCTGGTGTGTCAGCTCGAGGAGAGCCATCAGTTGCTGGAAGCTGTTACAGATTCTGATTTTTCAACCCGGCCGTGTTTATTTTACTGATGAGGTCTGCAAAGCGATGTAATTGGCTCCTGAATGATCTTGCATAAGGTCAGGATGGTGGATTCTGTTAAATGTTAATCAGAGAACCCATCTATAAGTAAACACATTCATCTTGTGCTTTGCATCATGGTGGATTCTTTCAACATCAATCCAACGACCTTTACCCGACCTTTACCACGGCCTGTGGGTTCAGGAGGACTTCTGGTATGTGGGTTGCTTCATCACACTTCGTAAAGCTTTTTCTGTGTTGGTAGGACATCATGTGAGTGAGCGTTATAGATGATTTGTTCAGTTTAATAACCCCAACACATCACGAGTTAACGCTTTAATATCTGCAGACGTTAGACTTCTTAAACCCAACAGAGCTCAACAGTTTGGTTACCTCCATAGTGGATTTGATTATTAGCGAGGATGTCATAACCATCACAGACCAAATCATGACAAGAAGAAGAGGGATCATTCGCAATGCATTGTGGGAGGTGTAGTTGCTCAACTCCAGAGGAAAATGATGAACACAGTCTTGTACCTTTTTCTCCGTTTTTAACGCAGTGTTTGTGCAGAATCAAATGTTTTATAGTTACAAGTAATGGGGTAGCTGGTTGTCATGGTAACAGGCT
>CM036548.1:160000-167500 GCA_020745685.1 Tautogolabrus adspersus | reverse complement strand
AAAACCTCTCCACATTTGGTAAAAACAGTTTGTAAAAACAGAAACAAGGGTAAAAGACGAAGACACTCATAAAAACAGTGAAACACAGTCTCTCTCTGGTCGCAGTAGGGACACTTGTCCTCTACTGCCGGGTTTATAGTGGACACAAAGGAGTTCACTGCGATAACGCCATGCAGAACCCTCCAGTGCATGTCTGCGTGGCGTTTGGAGAGTGGAGGCTTATAGAAAGACCTCCACTCAGGTCTGACTGCAGGAGGCAGCTGCAGGTGAGTTCTCCATGGAGTGTCCAGTCTCTTGTCCAGTTTTTTTCTGTTGATTGTTTTTACTAGTATTTTATAAAAGGTTTTCCCACTGGTTCCATCTAGTGGTGCAGGTTGGCAATGTTCCATTAAAAACCCAGAACAGTCTTTAAAATCCGGTGCCAGGGAAATGGCAGGAAAAGGGTCTCCATCAGTCACGGTTTGGTTAAAAGAGGAGTTTAAAAGCAGGCGGTCGTGTCCTGTGAGTCTCTGTCTCCAATGGTCTAAAAGTTTCTGTGTGACCCTCACTGACGTCAGTCCCAGCCGGGCAGCGAGTCCAGAGGGGTCGTCCATCCGTGGTCCGGTCAAATCCACCACCTGCTCCAGAGTGACGACCCCCGCCCTCTGCAGTCTCATGGTCAGACCCTGACCTGCCCAGCTGGGAAGGTGTAGACGTGTCCCCCACAGGACCGGCTCCTGGAGGAGCCAGTGTAAAGAGTCCACCTGCCCCCTCCTCTCTTTCCTCAGCAGGTTCCACACTGTAAAAACACTTTTATAAAAAGCAGGCAGAGGAGATGTGCTCATGTTCGGTATATTCATTAAAAACAAATTAAAATCATGACCCAGGCTGTTAAAACCCTGCAGAATGCAGCGGGACAGGGGTCTCCACAGAGTGTCCTGTGGTCCAGTCAGTAGTCTTTGTATGAACTGGAGGCGGAAAGCCGCGCCCCTGCTGGCCAGGTGGACCAGGCCCTGCCCCCCCTCCTCTTTAGGTAAAAACAGGACACTCTGTGGGACCCAGTGCAACTTGTCCCAAATAAAATCAACTAAAACCGACTGAATTTTAGACAGGAGAGAAGCCGGAGGATCGACACAGGCCAGCCGGTGCCACAGGGAGGATGAGACCAGATTGTTGGCTATTAGGATACGGCCTCTATATGACATTTTGGGGAGCAGCCACCTCCACTTCCCCAGCCGACCTTTTACCTGCTCCAGGACATTGTCCCAGTTTTTATTTGTGCTGGTCTCATCCCCCAGGAAGACTCCGAGATATTTGAGCCCTCCTTTCTTCCATTGTAGGCCACCGGGCAGCCCGAGCCGGCCCCCCAGCTCCCCTCCCGCCATCAGAGCCTCGCTTTTCCCCCAGTTCACCTTAGCAGAAGAGATAAAACCAAAAACTTTTACAGTGTCAGTTAAAATGTCAATATCTTGCTGTGAATTAACTAAAATAATGAGATCATCAGCATACACAGACAGTTTAAAAGACACGGGACACTGGGGGAAACACACACCGCTAAGTTTAGCTCTAAGGTTGTGGAGCAGAGGCTCGATGGCTACCGAATATAACATCCCAGAGAGAGAGCAGCCCTGCCTCACCCCTCTCTGGATCTCAAATGGTGCGCTCAGCCCGCCGTTAATTTTCAGAACACTCGCAATGTCACTATAGAGAACCCGGACCATGGCTATGAAACCAGGGTTGAACCCAAAGGCAGCCAGAGTCTGCCACAGGTACTGGTGTTCAACCCGGTCAAAAGCCTTTTCCTGGTCTATTGAAATCAGACCAGTCTCTATACCCAATGAACTGGAGAGCTCCAAAACATCTCGAATTAAAGTGACGTTGTCACTTATGAGCCTGCCGGGCACACAGTAGGTCTGGTCAGGGTGGATGATGGACGCCATCACCTCTCTCAATCTAAGGGCCAGAGCTTTGGACAGGATCTTATAATCCGTGCACAGCAGCGAGACCGGCCTCCAGTTTTTTAATTCTTGCAGGTCTCCCTTCTTTGGCAGCAGGGTGATTGCGGCCCTCCTGCAGCTCAGAGGCAGTCTGCCGGTCTTTAGACTGTCCAAAATGACCTCTAGCAGATCTGGTCCTATTATGGACCAGAAGGACTTGTAGAAGTCAGCAGGAAGGCCGTCCATGCCTGGAGCTCTGCCGCTCTGCAGGCTCATGGTGGCAGCATGGAGCTCCTGCAGCGTCACCTCTGCTGCCAGCTCGCTGTTGTCAGCCTCACTGACCTGAGGGAGACCTGCTAGGAAACTGCTGTGCACATCTGGATTATGCGTCCACTCACTCTTAAACAGGTTTCTGTAAAATTCGGCAGCATACTTCCTGATCTCAGACGACTCTGAGACTTCGGAGCCGCTACCCGTTCGTAAAGAATGAATGGTCTTCCTTTGTCCATTTTTCCGCTCCAGCCCAAAGAAGAAGCGAGATGGGGCGTCCATCTGTGTGATGTTCATGAACCTAGACCTGACCAGAGCCCCCTGTGCTGAGACGCCCAGCAGGTTGGCTAAGGCCGACTTTTTGGACTTGAGGGAATCTAAAAACCCTCGATTTGCTGTAGAGTCTGCTAAAGTCTGCAGCTCTACCACCTGCGTCTCCAGATCTTTCATGGACCGGGTTAAGTCTGTAGTGACACCACGAGTGAACTGCTGGCAGAGCTGTTTTATCTGCGTCTTACCGAAGTCCCACCACTGTTGTATGTTAGTGAAGGCAGGCCTGCTCTCTCTGTGGGATTCCCAAAAAAACTTAAAAGCAGTCCTAAAAGCCTGGTCATTTAAAAGGGCTGTGTTAAAATGCCAATAGGCGCTCTTTAAACGAATGTTTTTGATAAAAACATGACAGGAGACTAAAAAGTGATCACTAAAACCCACAGGCTGAATAACACACCTCTTAAAAAGATTTAAATGGTGTTTAAAACAATAAAAGCGGTCCAGTCTGGCCAGAGATAAAACCCCCTCCCTGCTGTGGCTCCAGGTGTACTGTCTGTGCTGACTGTTAAAAACCCTCCACACATCACTCAGCTCCTGATTCTCCATCAGCTGTCTGAGTGTGTGACATGAAGGAGGGTGTGGCTCAGGATGGTTCCTGTCTAGGGTTGGATTTTCTGTGCAGTTAAAATCACCCCCTAAAAACATAAAACCATCATCCTCACAGTTCTTAAGACAGTCACTTAAAATGTTTAAAAATGCTACCCTGTCCACCGCGTTAGTGGGAGCATAGACATTTAAAAACACCAGTTTCACATTTTCAAAGACAGCTTTAACTTTCAATAAAACACCTGGAATGACTTCATCCACAGTAAAAGAAAAAGGTAAAAAACTCTGAGCAAATAAAATCCCCACCCCCTGCACTCAGACTGGACCTGTGGCTTAAAATCACCTCCCCTTTAAAAGCCCTCTTCCAGTCACTTTCATTGTCTGTGGTGCTGTGGGTCTCCTGAACAAACATGACATCAATCCTTTTAGTCTCCATCAGTTTAAAAAGAGCGGCTCGTTTAGAATCAGACCTGGCCCCGTTCAGGTTTAAGGTGCTGATATTAAAATCACACATGGATAACAAATAAATAACAGTAAGAGGAGCAGTCAGTAAAAGGTAAAAACATCTAAAAATCATCTTCATCATTGATGATTTGAGCTTTTACCCTTAAAACAAATTTTCTCAGTCTGTATACATCTGTCATTTCTAATCCTCCCTCCCTACCACTCTTCCTGGTTAACGGCTTGACTGATTTAATAAATAAACGCAGGTCGGGGAAAGTGTCCCCGACGTTAGGCAGCCTGGTGCCTTTTGTTTTGTCCAGGAAAGTTTTGATTTCAGCTGTAGAGTAGACAGTCTGAGAGTCCTGAGACATGCAGGCATCACTCTCTGACTCAGTGGACAACTTGACACTCATTTTCTTAGTTTTACTGTTGTTTTCAGCAGAATCAGTTGTTTTTCTTTTCTGTGATATTTTGAGGAGATCATCATCCGACATATCATCCTCCATCATTTCTTCACACAAACTATAAACACACTGCTCAGACATACTGGTCGACATGGCTTCACTTTCCACCGGAGAAACCGGAGCCTCCGCAACCAACACCGTCGCCTCAGGGGGGTCCTCCACGACGGACGGCACCCCCCGAGCGGGAACGACCGGCTTCACCGCAACAAGCGGAGTACCCCACACGGAGACCGGGGCAGCGGGAGGATCCCCCCCCGCAGCCGACGCACCAGCACCAGGCGGATCCCCCCCCGCAGCCGACGCACCAGCACCAGGAGGACCCCCCCCCGCAGCCGACGCACCAGCACCAGGCGGATCCCCCCCCCCGCAGCCGACGCACCAGCAGCAGGAGGGTCCCCCCCCGCAGCCGACGCACCAGCACCAGGAGGACCCCCCCCCGCAGCCGACGCACCAGCAGCAGGAGGGTCCCCCCCCCGCAGCCGACGCACCAGCACCAGGAGGACCCCCCCCCCGGAGCCGACGCACCAGCAGCAGGAGGGTCCCCCCCCGCAGCCGACGCACCACCACCAGGAGGACCCCCCCCCGGAGCCGAAGCACCAGCAGCAGGAGGGTCCCCCCCCGCAGCCGACGCACCAGCACCAGGAGGACCCCCCCCCGGAGCCGACGCACCAGCAGCAGGAGGGTCCCCCCCCGCAGCCGACGCACCAGCACCAGGAGGACCCCCCCCCGGAGCCGAAGCACCAGCACCAGGAGGACCCCCTCCCGGAGCCGGGCGCCTCGCTCCGTCTTTTTTCCGGGCAGGAGCGGATCAGGTGCCCCTCTGCCCCACAACCAAAACACTTCATAGTTTCTGACGAAACAAAAACCACATAATTAAAACCATCAACTTTAAATGAAAAGGACAGGTTAAGCTCGGTGTTTCGCTCTTTTAGTATCATGTACACCTGTCTACGGTGACACACAACGTGCTTCAATTTTTGGGATTTACACCCGAGGGAGAGCATTTTAATTGGGGATACGAGCTGTCCGTACCTGGACAGCTCTTTCCCCAGCAGTTCATTTTTAATGAACGGGGGAGCGTTGGAAATCAGAATCTTTGTGGCTGGGTTGACGAGAGGGGAGACGGGAGTGAAAGTGTCTTGGATAACCACTCCCTTCTCCACCACCTCGCCAACCTTCGCCGTGCTGTCCAAAAAAAGAACAATAGCCCCGTTCATACGGGAGGCCGACTTTACGGAGTCACACCCGACCACCTCTCCCACAGCCAGCCCGGCTTCCTCCACCGAGCACTGCACCGCGGGGTGAAGCTTGACCGCATGCCTGCGCGTCAGCTTCTCAAACTCCCCGGGTGCAGTCTCCGCCACCGGCATTGTGCTACAGAGCACGCTGCCAACAAACAATTACACACACACACTCACACACAAAAACACAGCCCTTTAAACACCAAAAGACAAAGGAAACACTCATAAACACAAACACACCGAAAGAAAAGAGAAATCACTTCTCAAAACTTACAAAAAGTTGAATCAAAAAAATCGATTCGCTCTCAGCTCCTTCACTCACACACCATCTCAGTCAGAGAGAGAGAGAGAGAGAGAGAGAGAGAGAGAGAGAGAGAGAGAGAGAGAGAGAGAGAGAGAGAGAGAGAGAGAGAGGGAGAGAGAGAGAGAGGGAGAGAGAGAGAGAGAGACAGAGAGAGAGAGAGAGAGAGAGGGAGAGAGAGAGAGAGAGAGAGAGAGAGAGAGAGAGAGAGAGAGGGAGAGAGAGAGAGAGGGAGAGAGAGAGAGAGAGACAGAGAGAGAGAGAGAGACAGAGAGAGAGAGAGAGAGAGAGAGAGAGAGAGAGAGAGAGAGAGAGAGAGAGAGAGGGAGAGAGAGAGAGAGGGAGAGAGAGAGAGAGAGACAGAGAGAGAGAGAGAGAGAGGGGGGAGAGAGAGAGGGGGAGACAGAGAGAGAGAGAGAGAGAGAGAGAGAGAGAGAGAGAGAGAGAGAGCAAGGTATCATCAGCTGAAGGGAGAACACTGGACGTATAAACAGGATGGATGAGGGAGGAGGAGCTTTAATGTAATCAATCAGGAGGACAAGTGTGTGTTTGTGTGTGGTGGTGATGACTAGTTAATTCTGGAAGATTGCGATCATGTGCGGCTCCCAAAAGAAGGAGTGTGAGTGAGATAAAAACCTTCTTCTGTGTCTGTAGTCAGAGTGATTCGGTGTCATCATCATATCGCAGAGGCAGAGCTATAGCTCCTCCATGTGGCAGCCTAGGGCACTGCAGTATTCTGTGCTGGTATATAGGCACATGTAGAAAGACTCTTATTGTGAAGCCCAGGCCTGCAGCTCAGGTTTGAAGATGTGTGCTGTGTAGTTCTATTCAATAATCACAACAGTAATAACGCCACTGTCCTTCAGCTGAACGATAAATCAATGCTGTGGAATATCCTGAACATACATGATATGAGTACACATCCAAGAGAGAACAGAGTAAGGTCGTCAATACTTTGTGATGTTTTAAGACTGTTCTGTTATTTTAGCGGACTTAAAAATAAGACAGAGACAAAGAGAGAGAGACTTAGAGACAAAGAGAGAGAGAGAGAGAGAGACAGAGAGAGAGAGAGACTTAGAGACAGAGAGGGAGAGACAGACACAGACAGACACAGACAGAGAGAGAGAGACAGAGAGAGAGAGAGAGACTTAGAGACAGAGAGAGAGAGAGAGACTTAGAGACAGAGAGGGAGAGACAGACACAGACAGAGAGAGAGAGAGAGAGAGAGAGAGAGAGAGAGAGAGAGAGAGAGCACTGTCTAAATTGCACAAAGTTAAGGAGAAATAAAAACAATGCACCCTGTCTGCAAAGCTGTGCAGCTTTAGTGAGAGGACTTCCAGGTAAACGTGAGTTTGACAAAGCAGACGTCACAACGACTAAAACGAAGACGAAAAAATATGACAAGTGACATCTCAGCTTCACCTGAACCACGTGATGTAGAGAGACACTCCTTCCTACCTATGAGAGACATGTTACTGCCGTCGCTTCAATCAACACAGACACCGATCATTGAGATGAACTCTGATCAGACCGAGGCGATCGGCAGACTCATCTCTGAAGTTAACACTTTTACAGTTTCATGTTTGCAGCTTCAGCTCTGAGCAGACGTTTCATTTGATGATGTTTTCCGTAATAACGAGTCAACTTTGTTGGTTTTCTGAAGAGCTCCTCTTAATGACCTCGTTATGTCGTTACCTGTCACATGATGACACGATAACTTCTCCACATCTCTACAATGTAAGGATGTTTGTCCTCTCCAGGCTTCTGTAGTTATCTCATGTTTATTTTAATGCACCAATCAAAATGATCTTTAAATATTTTGAACAGGGTGAAGATTTTAAATGTATCGTTACAAAAATGTAAATGTTGACAGAAACTACAAACATTAACATATTTCATATTTGAATGCTTTTATTTTGAATGGAACTCTTTGAAACAGGATTTAGGAGATCCTGTGGACTCCTCTTCACTGACTGAACTCCCAGAGG
>CM036548.1:150000-157500 GCA_020745685.1 Tautogolabrus adspersus | reverse complement strand
GGCTCGTCCTGTAAATCACCCCATAGTTCCCCGATATGAAACCAAGAGACGGCTTCAGGCCTCTACGTAAGCCGCTGAAACCTCTTACATAGACTCTCTTCTCCCAGCACTGGAGAGCAGCCCTCCCCTGGCAGCCCTGCAGCGTTCTGCCCCCCTGGAAGGTGGGCATGCTGCTCTAAAGGTTTCACACACTGACAACTTCAACGGAGAACACGAGGAGATGAGGAGCTTTGAGGTTTATCTCATGAATGTAGAAAAAATCTCTCTGATTCAAATGTTATAACTGACAGTTTCCTGTGACAGGATGTAGAGGGTGAAACCACACATGCTGGAAAACATGACGTCTGCAGAGAAAACTCTTCATGTTGTTTTGAGTTTCATGTCAGAGAAAGACGAAACCTTAAGGAGCGGTTTCACAGAGTAACGATGAACACACTGCGTCATTTTAGCGTGTCTGAATCACTTTGAATAAAACATACATTTATGATTATCTGCAGGATGTGGTTCAGCCGGGGTTTCCCAGACCGAGTCTAAAGCAGAACTTTAATGAAACACATTACAACTTCAAATATGATCAAGATGATGATATGATATGTTTGTATGATCATCAGAGTTTATTTGTTAAAGGCAGCTCTGTTCAAAGAAGCTGCTGTGATAGTAGAGAAATGAATAACATGTTTAATAAATCTAAGAGATAATAAAGCATGTATGAACAACCGGAAAGCTTTTAAAGTTTAAAGAGACGTGTTAAACTCAGGGCTCTGCTTTAAAGTCTTACTGTACCACTTTCAGACCAAAACAATGCTGTCTCTAGACACGCCTCCTTCATCCCTCAGCTCCCCCGCCCCTCCCTTCCTGTTTCACCAGCGAGTATCTGAGAGACAGCAAGCAGCAGATGAGCGCAGATAAACATCTGAAAACAAGATTCAAGTGATGACTAGTATCTGCGAGTTGATTCAGTTTTGATCTGTTTGTTTCTTCAGTCTGTTGGTTCTCCTTCAGTTCTTCTCTCGTGACGACACACGAACAGCGTCCCTGAGTGGGCGGGACCGTCTCTCCTCCCCAACGTGATGTCAGGGCATACGATAAGAGAAAGGAGGAGTTTCACTTTAATAAAACAAACATGTCTGAAACATGTTTGAGTCTCTGAGTGAATCATAAACTAGCTGAAGGAAGCTCCGCCCCCCCCAGAGTGAACACAGAGCTGAGAACAACAAACCAAGATGGAGTTTGACTTCTCTCTCTCTTTTTAGGGAGTCTTTACTCAGCTGTTTATTTACAAAGGGTGCATTAGATGTTTGCCATGTTAATTTTCAAATTGTTTCGGATTAAGCCTTTAATCTTCTGCTGACGTCCAATGAGCCAAATCTATCAAACAGAAAATCTAACCGCTGTACGGACTGAACTTTCACACAGCCAGCAGTAAATCATCACCAACAACAAACTAAAACCTGCTAAACCAACCAACTTCCTGTGGGTTTGTTTTTATTACATGTTACCTACAGCCACTAGAGGGCGCTACTTCAATTTTAACATAAATGTTGAATCTGGATATTCTTGTACGATAAATGTTCACATACGGTGTCTTGAGTGAGAACAGAAAGTGAGGACACTTACACAACTTTACACAACACTTCAGATTTCGGTTGTGATGTTTGTTCTTAAATAAAAACTTTTTTTAATTAACACTCACCTCTGCACCGTCTCTGGTCCTCTTCACCTGGACGTCCAGGTTCCTGTACAGGTCTCTGAGCTGCTTATGCTGTTGGAGCCTCCCTGTGGTCGAAGGTGTTAAATGCAGCAGCAGACAGTTCCCACAGCCGGACACTGAAAGGCCAGGAGGTCCAAAAACAGCTGACGAGAAACAGACGGATCACAAGGATAAATACAGGATTAATGCAGGATACTAGAAAACTGCAGTTCCTCCAGTGTCCACTAGAGTCTGTCTCCTGCAGTGACTCAGTCCCCATAGAGCCCCATGTTAAAATGTCTAACTTTACAGCTGCAGTTCCTCCAGTGTCCACTAGAGTCTGTCTCCTGCAGTGAGTCAGTCCCCATAGAGCCCCATGTTAAAATGTCCAACTTTACAGCTGCAGTTCCTCCAGTGTCCACTAGAGTCTGTCTCCTGCAGTGAGTCAGTCCCCATAGAGCCCCATGTTAAAATGTCCAACTTTACAGCTGCAGTTCCTCCAGTGTCCACTAGAGTCTGTCTCCTGCAGTGAGTCAGTCCTCATAGAGCCCCATGTTAAAATGTCCAACTTTACAGCTGCAGTTCCTCCAGTGTCCACTAGAGTCTGTCTCCTGCAGTGAGTCAGTCCCCATAGAGCCCCATGTTAAAATGTCCAACTTTACAGCTGCAGTTCCTCCAGTGTCCACTAGAGTCTGTCTCCTGCAGTGAGTCAGTCTCCATAGAGCCCCATGTTAAAATAAACATGTTTACAGCCTGGTGCAAAAACAGTTTGGGTCTCTGGAGCTCATTTCTCTCTTCAACTGAACGGGCTGAATGTTTATAACTCACCTGTTAATGTAATGCTACATTATATTCATTCTTTAAGTGATGAAGAAATAGGGGGCGTGGTCTCTTTGAGATACAGGTGGGAGCTGCTAGCTGTCTGCTAGGTGTCACTTCAGCTAATTCAGTCACTGACCTTTAACCTCTGGGCTGTGATTGTGGTGTATTTGAGACATTTTCATGCAGATATCATATAGATGATGTGATCATATTTGTGTGTATGTGTCTCACTGTCGGTCAGAGGCTGGAAGACTCCGGACATGGTCCAGTTGGAGGTCTGGCTGGATGTGAAGGCTTGGACTCGGGCCTGGTAGGACTGAAAGGGGTCCGTGAAGACTCGGGTCAGGTTACAAGTCTGTCCGACCGTCAGCTTGGAACACGCAGCCACAGACCTCCACGCCTTCCTCCTGCTGAGAGAAAAGATGACGCTGACATTACACCCTGTAGAGAGACGCAGGAGAAGAGGAAACGGAACCATCATCGTAGCTGAATGAGAAGGACAGGAAACTGGCGTTTATCAACAAACATTTTTCAAAAAAATTGTAGCAAGTGAAATATATTTCCCAGTCCCTGAAATTTGTTTTTGTATTTTGAAAAGTTTTGTGTTTCATGAAATACTTGATCATCACTGTAGTTTCACTGAATATTTTACTTCCAGGCAGAACAGGAAGTACTGCTTTCATTTATTGTTGGAGTGTAAAACTTCTCTTAAAGCTCCAGTGAGAAACTGACGCTTTATGTCAACTTTGGCGCCCCCTGTGGACAAAGCAGCGCCTCCTTTTTTTCACTCTGCTGTCTCCTCACCTCAAATCTGAATGATGATGGTCTTGTTTTCTTTTGTAGCTCGTAAAGAGGCATCCATATGAATTAGTCAGTTTCATGACCTCCTCACAGGAGCTTTACATTAAAGCTTGTGTATTTGGTGATGTCTAATTGTACTATCAGAGAGATTCTTTACATTTTACCACTTTCACATGGAAGCCGCCTGATTCAGGGAGTCACTTCACTTGATCTTAATATTTCTGCCTTTAACTAACATTACACCCTGGCAGCAGTGGAGGAAGGATTCTGCTCTAGATATCTGTAAACATCACTGAAATGAAGTTCTGCTGAGGACTTTGCTGTTTGTACAGATTGAAATTGTGTCCCGTGTGCTGTATGAGAGTCACAAGAGACCAAAACTTTCCATTTATCTTCATATCTTTTACCCCCAAACTTCAGTAATATCACTGATGTGCACACTGGTTAGTGAACACCTTTCAGTAAAGACTTGTTAGTGCAAACTTGTTTTTTATCATTTTCTTTTAGTACACACTTGTTAGTGCACATCAGTTAGTGCACACTTGTTAGTGCACACTTGTTAGTGCACATCAGTTAGTGCACACTTGTTAGTGCACATCAGTTAGTGCACACTTGTTAGTGCACATCAGTTAGTGCACATCAGTTAGTACACACTTGTTAGTGCACATCAGTTAGTGCACACTTGTTAGTGCACATCAGTTAGTGCACACTTGTTAGTGCACATCAGTTAGTGCACACTTGTTAGTGCACACTTGTTAGTGCACATCAGTTAGTGCACACTTGTTAGTGCACATCAGTTAGTGCACACTTGTTAGTGCACATCAGTTAGTGCACATCAGTTAGTACACACTTGTTAGTGCACATCAGTTAGTGCACACTTGTTAGTGCACATCAGTTAGTGCACACTTGTTAGTGCACACTTGTTAGTGCACATCAGTTAGTGCACATCAGTTAGTGCACATCAGTTAGTGCACACTTGTTAGTGCACATCAGTTAGTGCACACTTGTTAATGCACATCAGTTAGTGCACATCAGTTAGTGCACATCAGTTAGTGCACATCAGTTAGTGCACATCAGTTAGTGCACACTTGTTAATGCACATCAGTTAGTGCACATCAGTTAGTGCACATCAGTTAGTGCACATCAGTTAGTGCACACTTGTTAATGCACATCAGTTAGTGCACATCAGTTAGTACACACTTGTTAGTGCACATCAGTTAGTACACACTTGTTAATGCACATCAGTTAGTGCACATCAGTTAGTGCACATCAGTTAGTGCACATCAGTTAGTGCACATCAGTTAGTGCACACTTGTTAATGCACATCAGTTAGTGCACATCAGTTAGTGCACATCAGTTAGTGCACATCAGTTAGTGCACACTTGTTAATGCACATCAGTTAGTGCACATCAGTTAGTACACACTTGTTAGTGCACATCAGTTAGTGCACATCAGTTAGTACACACTTGTTAGTGCACATCAGTTAGTGCACACTTGTTAGTGCACATCAGTTAGTGCACATCAGTTAGTGCACATCAGTTAGTGCACACTTGTTAGTGCACATCAGTTAGTGCACATCAGTTAGTACACACTTGTTAATGCACATCAGTTAGTGCACATCAGTTAGTACACACTTGTTAGTGCACATCAGTTAGTGCACACTTGTTAGTGCACATCAGTTAGTGCACATCAGTTAGTGCACATCAGTTAGTGCACACTTGTTAGTGCACATCAGTTAGTGCACACCAGTTAGTACACACTTGTAAGTGCACACCAGTTAGTAAACACCAGTTAGTACACACTTGTAAGTGCACACCAGTTAGTAAACACCAGTTAGTACACACTTGTAAGTGCACACCAGTTAGTAAACACCAGTTAGTACACACTTGTAAGTGCACACCAGTTAGTAAACACCAGTTAGTACACACTTGTAAGTGCACACCAGTTAGTAAACACCAGTTAGTACACACTTGTAAGTGCACACCAGTTAGTAAACACCAGTTAGTACACACTTGTAAGTGCACACCAGTTAGTAAACACCAGTTAGTGCACACTTGTTAGTGCACAATACTGATAATTACAGTATATTGATTCACTCTGAAAGTATCTGAGTTCCTGTGATTAGCTGTTTACTGGTTCACCTGTGTTTACCTGTGTCCACCTATTTACCTGTCTTTATCTGTGTTTACCTGTTTAACTGATTACCTGTGTTTACCTGAGTCTGAGGGTCTGGATGGTGAAGCGAGTGTGGGCAGGGCTTTGTGGGCCTGGCAGAAAGCTGAGTGTGTGCTCCATGTTGAAGGAAGAGATGGAGACGTCAGAAGGAGGGGGGAGGGGGACACTCACACCTGAGGAGACAGGTAATCAATCAATCAGTCTTTATTTGTATAGCACCTTTTTATAACAAATGTTATCTCTAGACATTTGGGCACCGGGTAAAAGACCAAACTCATGGTTAAATTATCCAAGAAGAACCAACATTAATCCATACTGAGTACTAAGCAACATCAGGCAACATTACAGAGGACAGAAAGAACAACCTTTAAGAGGCAGGAACCTCCTCGAGTCTGGTTCTGATCCAGGTTTCTGTCTGTTCATCATGAGTCTGGTTCTGTTCCAGGTTTCTGTCTGTTCTACATGAGTCTGGTTCTGTTCCAGGTTTCTGTCTGTTTAACATGAGTCTGGTTCTGTTCCAGGTTTCTGTCTGTTCAACATGAGTCTGGTTCTGCTCCAGGTTTCTGTCTGTTCATCATGAGTCTGGTTCTGTTCCAGGTTTCTGTCTGTTCAACATGAGTCTGGTTCTGTTCCAGGTTTCTGTCTGTTCTACATGAGTCTGGTTCTGTTCCAGGTTTCTGTCTGTTCAACATGAGTCTGGTTCTGCTCCAGGTTTCTGTCTGTTCAACATGAGTCTGGTTCTGTTCCAGGTTTCTGTCTGTTCTACATGAGTCTGGTTCTGCTCCAGGTTTCTGTCTGTTTAACATGAGTCTGGTTCTGTTCCAGGTTTCTGTCTGTTCTACATGAGTCTGGTTCTGCTCCAGGTTTCTGTCTGTTCTACATGAGTCTGGTTCTGATCCAGGTTTCTGTCTGTTCAACATGAGTCTGGTTCTGATCCAGGTTTCTGTCTGTTCTACATGAGTCTGGTTCTGCTCCAGGTTTCTGTCTGTTTAACATGAGTCTGGTTCTGTTCCAGGTTTCTGTCTGTTCTACATGAGTCTGGTTCTGCTCCAGGTTTCTGTCTGTTTAACATGAGTCTGGTTCTGCTCCAGGTTTCTGTCTGTTCAACATGAGTCTGGTTCTGTTCCAGGTTTCTGTCTGTTCTACATGAGTCTGGTTCTGCTCCAGGTTTCTGTCTGTTCTACATGAGTCTGGTTCTGATCCAGGTTTCTGTCTGTTCAACATGAGTCTGGTTCTGTTCCAGGTTTCTGTCTGTTCAACATGAGTCTGGTTCTGATCCAGGTTTCTGTCTGTTTAACATGAGTCTGGTTCTGTTCCAGGTTTCTGTCTGTTCTACATGAGTCTGGTTCTGATCCAGGTTTCTGTCTGTTCTACATGAGTCTGGTTCTGCTCCAGGTTTCTGTCTGTTTAACATGAGTCTGGTTCTGTTCCAGGTTTCTGTCTGTTCTACATGAGTCTGGTTCTGCTCCAGGTTTCTGTCTGTTCAACATGAGTCTGGTTCTGCTCCAGGTTTCTGTCTGTTCAACATGAGTCTGGTTCTGATCCAGGTTTCTGTCTGTTCTACATGAGTCTGGTTCTGCTCCAGGTTTCTGTCTGTTTAACATGAGTCTGGTTCTGTTCCAGGTTTCTGTCTGTTCATCATGAGTCTGGTTCTGTTCCAGGCTTCTGTCTGTTCAACATGAGTCTGGTTCTGTTCCAGGTTTCTGTCTGTTCAACATGAGTCTGGTTCTGTTCCAGGTTTCTGTCTGTTCTACATGAGTCTGGTTCTGTTCCAGGTTTCTGTCTGTTCTACATGAGTCTGGTTCTGCTCCAGGTTTCTGTCTGTTCAACATGAGTCTGGTTCTGTTCCAGGTTTCTGTCTGTTCAACATGAGTCTGGTTCTGTTCCAGGTTTCTGTCTGTTCAACATGAGTCTGGTTCTGTTCCAGGTTTCTGTCTGTTCATCATGAGTCTGGTTCTGTTCCAGGTTTCTGTCTGTTCTACATGAGTCTGGTTCTGATCCAGGTTTCTGTC